>BQNB010114080.1:0-19088 GCA_026074375.1 Tanacetum coccineum
AATGTGAATAACAAGATATATATTAAGAGTCCTACGCATTATCCTTGTAATTTTGCCAGAACATCTGAGTGATATTACTCACAGTGAAGATGGAAATCCTACTTGAGCCAACATCAAACAAGCTTATGGTAGATTGTTAGCCTTAAAATATGGTGACATATCCGGAATTACATTAGTTCATTTATAGCATGACACACAAGGACTAATAATGACTAAGTACAATAGTTGTGTGTCACTAGGACTATAAATACCCCCTCCATACTTCCATGGAGGGGTGAAGCTCACTTTTGTAAAAGTGTGTGTGTGTGTGTGTTTTCTCTCTACCATACACACTCTTCCCATCTTTAACCTTTATTCTCTAATAATATGGCTTTACATCTTTTTCATTTTACACAACCTCCAGATCTGTTTAATTCCTTGTTTTTGTATGTCATTTACAATCTACAATCCTTTACATCTTTTTCATTTTACACAACCTCCAGATCTGTTTAATTCCTTGTTCTTGTATGTCATTTGCAATCTACACCTTGTAATAAGCTAGAGCTGTAGACAAGCTCTTTGACTGTTTACTGGTGCATTTTTTTTTATTGTTAAAAAGTCAATGAAATGGTTTTTGTTGTGTTATAAGTTGTGCCGTATTCTTGTTCAAATCTGTGATGTTTGTGCTTAGAAGACAAGTTTATAGTATAAACTTTCTGGGTTTATTTATATATTTCTTCATTGCGTTTTGATCAAGAAATAAAAGACCAGATCTGTTTTTAAGAAAAAGTACAAAAAGGACAAAAAGTACAGATTGCGTTTTGGGTTCACAACTGTTGCGTTTTGGTTGGTTGCGATTTGGCATTGCATTCTGATCAGGTACAATGAAGACAAAATTATTTATACCATATACAAACGAAACGCTGCCTAAATCTAAACTTGGTTGCGTTTTGCCCCCCAAAGACAGCTTGCGTTTTGACTCCCAAGACAGGTTGCGTTTTGGTTTTTTGTTGCGTTTTGACTCACAGAAAAAAAAGGGGGTGGCTGCATTTTGATGATTGGATTGCGTTTTGTTATATACACAAGATCCAAACCGAGTCAACTCGGTTCTTACCGAGTTGACCCGGTCAAAACTCAAATGAGTTGCATCCAAGTCACCAAACCATGATAAAAAAAAAGGGAGAAGTCAACAGCCTTGTTCCAATCCACAACAACTATAACCACATCAACAACTACATCAACAATAATCAACATCAAATCCATCAATAGCCTCACAAATCACATTTCAATAACAACAAATCCGACTCGATCTACCTAATCCCATCGTCACATAACCATCATCTCTTCTTTTTTTTTATCCAACATTAAAGACTCGAAAAAGGGGGATCTCCGTTCTACTTGATTTTGTGTTTAACAACAAAGCAAAGTCTTTAAGGACCATCAAACAGGATATACAAACGTCATCATCGATATATGAAGAAGGCTTCTTGTTATTTCTACGAACCCATATTCAAGAATAAATAGATCATAGAGTGTTCATATTCAGTTCTTTTTTCGACTGACACACTCAAACGAGAATAGACCTACCCAGAGACCAATAAAGGCCTTGAAGCTTTTAAGACGATTCAAATTGAAAGTAGCAAAAAGGTAAACTAGTGTCTAAAACAAGGGTTATGAAATTGGGTGTTTCATTCGCTTTGACTGGATTGGTCTTATATGGGGAAATATTTGCTGCGTGGGAGAGATGAGTGGGAAGAGGAGAATTATAAGAGGAGTGGTGGCGATGGAAATGATAATTAAGGTTATGTTTCCCTAATTAAAAGGGAATGAGATATGTATCCCTAATTTTGTATGGTAGGCCGGTTATTAAAAGTTGTATTGGACTCGGTTGTGTAACATGATATGGGCCGGTTTCAAGTTTATGATGTGATAGGCCGATGGGGGATTATTGAACATCACAGACAAGTTTTAACAAAAAACTAAATGGGCCGAATTTTATGTTTGATGGGCTAGACCAAGGCTTAATTGTTGATTGGACTGATGAGTGTTAACAGACCGAGTATAAATGGTCTCTTTTGATGGACTTGGGCTGGCAGTGACCTTACCGCGAAGGTCGATCCGCGCATCAGGTGGGCATGTGACCGACTTTGGGCATATGATCGAATTTGGGAATATTATAATCAAAACAAGAACAACAAACAAACACCACAATCAAGAATCGAGACTCATAAGACACAATCACCCATAACAACACACCACACAAACAACAACACTTAATCCCAAAACGATCCTAAAAAGATTCACTTAAATGACAAAAAGGCTAGAGATTCGGATTACGATGACATGTGATCATGGAGTTGCTTTGGTATCCCTTATTTGCAATTGAAGTTAGATTTCACAAAGGCGTCTACTTATTTCATCATCGTGACTTCCTTCTATTTTCTATCGATTCATGACTTGCTTGAACGTATACAATTATGATTAAGACTTGGATTATCTAGTTTCCAGCGGTCAAGGGGTGGTTGGATGAAGACCTGGTTAACTATCACTTAAAGGAGTTACGTTGTAGTACTCAGTGTCACACGCAGATGTCGCTGTGGATAATCTCAAGAGGTGTTGTACTTTTTATACTTTTGGGAGTATAAGGTACTTAAAAATTCTTTTCTGCACCGTTCTTCAATCAACAATAGTGCAAGCTTAAGTAACAAATTTAGGGGATCTTACTTTAGTTTCAAGTTTGGTATATCGGGTCTACTTCACCATGTAATCACAGCAATAGCCGAAAGAATACGAGGTTGGTAAGTTAGCCAAAGAGTTAAAGGTTGAGATGTAATCAGCAATTCTCACTGCATTTCAAGACAAAGATACTTCATAGTCTAAGCCAAATTCTCAAGGTTCTTCAACGACATTCATATCAAGACCTTGATTATACCAAGTTTTCTTGATTCTTGCTTCATCTCCTCTACGGTTTCTGAAGACAAGAAAGTAATGCTTTGTTTGGATCTCAAGATTTGTGCTTAAGACAAGCACTTCTCGAGTATATGGGCGTACACGACAATGATGCTTCCGAGAGTTCACAACCATCATGGGGGGAAATGTGTACATTTGGGACTTAATTGACTTTGATGTTACCTATAGTCCAACTTCCAGGGGAAGTAAGGTATTCTACTTCACTTAGTATGCTTTGTTGAAGTATTCTAAACAAACATGAGAAAGTAAACAGATGTCTGATATTTCTCCTCCTCCCCTTCGCATGCCACGTCAACCCCAATAACTAATATTCACACAAAGTTTGAGCCCTGATTGACAATAAGGCAGTGGTACGTTTGTTGTGGTTATGACTCTACAAAATTTTCCGCTGTGTAAGTCATAACAAGTTAAAAATTGTTCAATCTACTTCAAAAGTTCCAAAAAATTCTTAAGATATAATAGTATGTTGGTTTGTGGGGAAGTCTGATTCAGACACTTCCGGCTCAAAAAGGAGTCAATGAAGAAAGCTATTCATGACATGCTCAGAATTGGGGGGAAGTTAATCCCAGTTTTCCACTACCTGCATACTACAATGGTTCCCATTACAAGTAAAGACAAATGAAGATCCAACTGAGTACAAGTTTCCAAGACAGGAGAACTAAAGACATCACAGCTTTGGAAGTGCTTTGGAAGACTTTATTTCTGTTGTATTTGTACATGATAGGAACATTGTAAGTAATTCCGTATGTGTCCACATATTGGGGGAAGATTGTTAGCCTTAAAATATGGTGACATATCCGGAATTACATTAGTTTATTTATAGCGTGACACATAGGGACTAATAATGACAAGCTACGATAGTTGTGTGTCACTAGGACTATAAATACCCCCCTCCATACTTCTATGGAGGGGTGAAGCTCACTTTTGTAAAAGTGTATGTGTGTGTTTTTCTCTCAAGCACACACACTCTTCCCATTTCTTCTCTTTTCTCTCTAATAATATGGATACTTTTCTTTTCCATTTTATGTTTGTAGTCTGTGCCTGTTCTAGGTTTCAGGTCACTCCTAAGTCCTCTCATCTAAGTGTTGTCAAGAGAATTTTTAGGTATCTAAAGGGCAAACCCAAACTGGGTCTTTGGTATCCTAGAGTGTCCTCATTTGACCTGTAATCCTACTCAGATAGTGACTATGCTAGAGCAAATCTTAACAGGAAATCCACAACAAGAGGTTGTCAATTTCTTGGCAGGAGACTCATTTCTTGGCAATGCAAAAAGCAGACCATAGTGGCTAATTCTACTACAGAGGCAGAATATGTTGCTGCTGTAAGCTGTTGTGGGCAAGTTTTGTGGATTCAAAATCAAATGTTAGACTATGGGTTCAATTTCATGAACACAAAGATCTACATTGATAATGAAATCACCATTTACATTGTAAAGAATCCAGTATATCATTCCAAAACAAAGCATATTGCTATTAGGCACCACTTCATAAGGGATGCCTATGAGAAGAAACTTATCCAGGTGCTTAAAATCCACACTGATAACAATGTAGCTGATCTACTAACCAAGGCATTTGATGTTAGCAGGTTTTAGTTCTTGGTTGTTTCTATTGGGATGGTAAATCCATAAGCTGCATTGGTTAAAGGGAGGCAATATGATGTGTTTTATAGTTTGTATGCAGTGTTAATTATGAAGAAACAAGTAAACCATAGGTGATGCATTTCAAGAGGTTTGATGGGATTTAGAGAGTCATTAAGAAGAGTTTTTGATGGTACTGAAGAACTCCTGTTACCTACATTGTTCATTCTTTGGTTGGCAACAGTTAGTACCGACAATGCAAAGTTAGTATCGCTAGGCAAAGTTTGTACCACTATAGAGACGTTGAAGAAAAATACCGCCAATGGTACAAAGTGAAAGTGAAATAGTTTCCTTGAAATTAGGTTTCCTAAACCTATATAAACCCATCTCAATTGCACAGTTCCTTAAGCAATCTCTCTCAAATACTTTCGTATATACAAGCCTTAATATCTCTCTCAACGATGATCACTCTTTCAAATACAATGGCTATTCTTGAATCATGTCCTAAGCACAATATGGTCGCATATCTAGAGAAGACTGAAGGGAATGCCGAGTTTCATGAGATCATTGATTTTCTTATGCGCAGTTCCATTCATCATGCTCTCACTGTAAGTCCAGTTGTTTCTACTACATTTGTTGAACAGTTTTGGACGTCTGCTAAGTCCAAAATAATCAACAATGTTAGACACATTACTTCCAAAGTAGCTGGCAAGCCTTTTCTATCGATTGATGACTTGCTTGAACGTATACAATTATGATTAAGACTTGGATTATCTAGTTTCCAGCGGTCAAGGAGTACTAGTGGTTGATGATGACACTGGATCTAACTATCAATTAAAGGAGTTACTCGTTGGTAGTACTCAGTTGTCACTGCAGATGTCGATGTGGGATAATTTTTCAAAGAGGTTTCTGTTGTGTACTTCTTATACTTTTGATGTTGGGTATAAGGTACTTAGAGATTTTCTTCTGCACCGTTCTTCAATCAACAATAGTGCAAGATTAAGTAACAAATTTGGGGGATTTTACTTCAGTTTCAAGTTTGATATATCGGGTTTACTTCACAAGTGATCACGATAATAAGCTCCTACAGAATACGAGGTGGTATAGTTGTCAGAGGTTTTAAGGTTGAGATGTAATAACAACACTTTGCTAACGGGGTATTTGTTGTGCTATTCACGAAGACAAGATACTTCTACAGTCTAAGTCAAAAATCTTCAATAGTTCTTCGATGACATTTGTGTTCACAAGACCTTGATTATACCAAGTGTTCTTGATACTTGCTTCAACTCCTCTACGGTTTGTGAAGTCAAGAGGCTAATGATTCTTTTGTATATCAAGATTTGTGCTTATGATAAGAACTTCTCGAGTATATGGACGTAACGACAATGATGCTTCCGAGAGTTCGCAACCATCATAGGGGAATTTGTGTACATCCGGACTTAATTGACTTGTGATGTTACCGTAGTGTCAACTTCCTGGGGGATAGTAGTGTAGACTACTTTACTCTAGTATGGTTTATGGAAGTATTCTGCATACGTGAGAAGAATTGTTGCTGATTTCTCGCATGCACCCCTGAACGAATATTCACCAAGCCCTGATGACAAGAAGCAGTGGTCGTTGGTGTGGTTTGACTTCTACAAAATTCCGCTGTGCACTTTGATGACAAGTAGAGATTGTTCAAGCTACATCAATGTTTCAGATAGCTGCTTAAGATAAGATAGGGATGTTGGTTTTTATCGGGGGTCAATTCACCATGTCTTACAAACATAAGAATTGACTAGTCCAAATCAAACAGTTTTGGTAAAGACATCTCAAATCTGTTGATGGTTGACAATTTACCAAAAATTGTATGGTGATCAATACACCATGGTATTACACTGAATTATTGGCTACTCCAAAGCAAACGGCTTTTTGGTAAAGAGAACTCAAATCCGTTGATAGCTTTAATAGTTTGCTCAAAACTATATGGTCCTCAACTCACCAATGTTTTATTACTGAGAGTTGGCTAGTCCTGAGCAAACGGCTACAGGTAAAGACTAATCAAATCCGTTTATGGTTATAATGACTTACCAAAAGTCATATAGTATTCAACACACTATGATTCATGTTCTGAGTGTTGAAGTGGTTTTCAGTTCACCATGGATTATTACCTTTTCTAGGTACCAAAGAACTGACTAGCCCAAGAGTAAATGGCTACTTGGTAAAGGCTCATAAAAACCATTTGCGTTGCTGCGAAGACATGTTGCTGAGAAGAACAATCTGTTTGATGCAAAGACAAAGATTTTTGAAGAAATGTTTATGTTCAAGATAAGAGGTTTCATTTCAAGATACTCAAACAGATTGTGTACAAGATACTGCTCAAAGGATGAAGCTTAAAAGATTGAAGGCAAGTACTGCTTAAATGACAAGACAGACTGATGCTGAACAAAGAAGACCAACTATCAAGAAACTTGAAGTCAAGCAAGTAGAATTCAAGTTAGGGGAGGATTGTTGGGAAAAACAAGTCAATTGGTCAACGTACTGCTAAGCAAAAAGTCAAAGTACTGCTAAGTAGAAAGTCAAGGTACTGCCAGTCAAAGATCGAAGTACTGCCGTGGATAAAGGAATCTTAAAGGATTATCATTTAAACAGTTATGTTAGTAATTATCTTGTAACAGTTAGTTTAATGATTAGTATTGATTAGAGTTTATGATATACAAGGACTGTACACCTACTAGAGTTATCCTTATGGTTATAAAAGGATCTCTAGGAAGGTATTAGAATATATAGAAAAAACACGAGTTAAGAATTATTAGTATTGTATTAGGGATCTGCAATTTAGGCAGATTCAAAAGGTTTATAAAAGAAATCGTTTGAGAAACTATTGTGTGTTCTTCTTAAGTACTGCCAACTAGATTCCGCATAGTTGACAGTATATCAGTGTTTCATTAAGGAATAACGATCCTACAAAACATGCTTTAAAACATCAACATAAAGTTGGTGAATTCACAGGTTTGAATGATGTAAAATGTATAATGTAGGACCACAAGATTTCCCCCCGTGACGATGTATTATATACAACTATCACAAAATGACATTACGTTTCCCTAAGCTCATGACACTGAAGCTTGACATGAAATGACTGCAATATAAATTGCCAACATTGCCCGTGTTGATGTTTAACCTAAAACATCCCTTGTTCGACATGGTATACGTCTATTGTCCGGCAAACCGGCACAGTGAGTATGACTCACCCGAACGGGGATGTCATATCCCAAATAGCTCTATTTATAACATTCGCGCTTCCAATCCAGAAATTGACAGTTCATGATAGTGGGCATAGTGGGTTATCGCTACTTAGGCAAACACTTAATCTTTTGAATGAAATGTATACTTGTGTCCAATTTGTAAAACAAAGCACGTTTCTCACCCCAAAACTTGTAAATCATTGAAATTGTAAAACGCGGGGCTATGAACTCACCTTAAGTGAATGAATCAACGATGTAAATCACAAAAATGAAATGCGTCACGCAAACGTCCGAATGCAACCTAAATAATTATAGGTCGTATAAGTACTACGGACATTGAATAACTAATACCATGTATAAGTCTATATAGCTACATCACCATCTAATTTGAAGTTGAAAATAGGGTTTTTGGCGTTAAATAGTCGCGTACTTTCTCAAATGTGCCCATATGGTACGTGTACTAAAAAAATTGCCCATATGGTACCTCAACTTTCAATTTCGTGCTAATATGGTCACAAACTTTTTTTTCCACCTGCTTGACCTGCAAACTGATGATGTGGTCTGCCAAGTCATCAAAAGTGTACGTATTCTACGTTTCCGTCCGATTTCTTAGGTATTTGTCCGATTTCTTACGGTTTCTTCCGTTTTTTACGTTTGCGTCCGATTTCTAACGTTTCCGTCCCTTTTTTTTACGTTTTCATCCGATTTCTTACGTTTCCGTCTGTTTTTTACGGTTTGTCCGATTTCTTACGTTTTTGTCTATTTCTTACGTATTCGTCTGTTTTTTACGTTTTTGTCTGTTTTTTTACGTCTTCGTCTGATTTCTTACGTTTTTTCCGTTTTAGTCCGATTTCTTACGTTTTCGTCCGATTTCTTACATTGTCATCTGTTTTTTTACGTTTTTGTCCGATTTCTTACGTTCTTCATCCGGTTTTAATGTTTCCGTTCGTTTTTTACGGTTTCTCCGATTTCTTACGTTTTCGTTCGTTTTTTATGTTTTCGTCCATTTTTTACGTTTTCCTTCGTTTTTTATATTTTCGTCTATTTTTTTACGTCTTCGTCCGATTTCTTACGTTTTTGATCGTTTTCTAACGTTTTTCTATGTTTCCGTCTGTTTTCTTCCATTTTGGACGTTTTCTTTTGTATATTGACCTCTTTCTTCGTTTTCTTACGTTTTATACGTCTTTATTCAATTTAAAAAACAGACAAAAACGTAAAAAAGACGAAAATGGACGGAAACGTAAGAAAACAGACGAGAACACGAAAATGTAAAAAAACGGACGAAAACGTAAAAAACGGACGAAAACGTAAAAAACGGACGAAAACGTAAGAAATTGGACGAAAACGTAAAAAACGGACGAAAACGTAAAAAAACGAACGAAAACGTAAAGTATAAAACCAGACGGAAACGTAAGAAAACAGACGAGAACACGAAAACGAACGAAAACGTAAAAAAATGGACGAAAACGTAAAAAACGGACGAAAACGTAAGAAATTGGACGAAAACGTAAAAAAACAGACGAAAACGTAGGAAATCTGACGAAAACGTAAAAAAACGGGCGAAAACGTAAAAAAATGAACGAAAACGTAAAGTATAAAACCAGACGAAAACGTAAGAAATCGGACGAAAACGTAAAAAAAACGTAGCATTTTTAGTACACGTACCATATGAGTACATTTGAGAAAGTAGATAACTATTTAATGTGTGTTTAATACAAACAAATACTTTATATTTTATTAATAAAATGCCACGTCAGCTTTTGGAACAAATTTAGCCGGTTTAACCGGTAGTCGGTAAAAAAGTGACCATATGGGCACGAAATTGAAAGTTGAGGTACCATATGGGCAATTTTTTTAGTACACGTACCATATGGGCACATTTGAGAAAGTACGCGACTATTTAATGCCAAAAACCCTTGAAAATAATACCTATAAGGTTAAAATGTTCATAATTGTTACATTAGTAAAAATGGCATAACTTTCTCGTTTTAAGCCCGTTGCGTACGTTCCTTACGTTCACGATTTCGTATTTTAAAGATGTATCAAAATATTACATTTTAAGAAGTTCAAGTCCGCTGACGAATAGTACTTTTACTGTTCACAAATAGTAATAAATTTATATAAACGTCATATCTTATTCGTTTTAACTCCGATTTTAGTGATTCTTTCGAGCACGTCTTCGTAATTAAAAGTTCTATAATAATTTTTTCAAAGGTGCTACTGAGATGAATAGTGATTTACTATTCATAGTTTATAAAATTATTTTTATAAACTTTAATTATCGTATAACTTAAAAATAGCGTATCTTCTTCGTTATAAATCGGTTTTTCGAGTTCTTTATAGATTCGGAAAGCTTATGAGATGTAGTATTTTATAAAACCATAAAATGAATAATTTAAAATTCGAACTAAAATAGTAGGTTTTGGTTTTGTACAAAATAATTTATATAAACTTGTTTTAATAACTTTTTAGCTTATCTACTTTGTTATAAGTCCATTATAACATGATATTAACATCTATACAACATATGAAAAAGTAAATCTAACCGTAATCAATTGTAAAAATCCATTTTACAAGTTAAATGAAAATCCTAAATGGTGATTAACTATATAAACATAATATACTTATAAAATCATGAAAGTAAAGAGTTTAGAGTTTCTAGATAACCTTGATATATAGTAGGATAACGAACAACCAAATCTAAACCCTTGTTTAGCAAAGAAACCCTAGCTTTCAACCCTTGAAAACCCTAATTAACTATGAAACCCTAGTCTTGCAATATCTTGCTTAAACCTTGAAAATGATTAACAAAACCTTCAATTCTTCTTAGTATACCTTAAATATGATGATAGAACACTTGTATGGTTTTAGAAAATCAAAGATATGAATTATATAAATGTGGTGTTTGTTGCCATAGGTATTAAGAGAGAAAGGAAAGAGTTTGTGAATTTTTTTGTTAAGGAAATGAAGTTATATGGATTAAATTTCTAGTTAAGCCTTTATATAGTAGCTAACCATGGTTAAGGATCCCTAGTTAAGTCTAACTAGGGTCCATGGTTAAAGGAAAGGAAATGAAAGATAATGTTAGCCTTAATTATATTAAGTCAAACAAGAATGTTATCGGTCTTATAAAGTCAAATTGGGTCTTGTAAAGTAATAGGCTAGTCGGGTTCAACGGGCTTGGATTGTAATCTAATATTGTCTGTGTTTCGGGCTCAGAGCCCAAGATATGCCAAGCCCGGCCCAAGTAGAAAAGCCCATATGCCTACATGTTGGCTAGGGGTATAAAAGAAACCCTCTACACATATGGAGAGGGTGTTGGTTGCATTTGTCTCACTTGTAACTTACCACTTTCTCTCTTTAATCTAACATTCCAAGTTCTTTTCATCTCTCTTTTCTTCTTTCTTATTTCTGGCTTATCTTGGACTTATTTGGGTTTGCTTATTGTTTTGTTTGGATTATATTGTGGGATAACAGGTGGTATCACTCGCCAAGGGGTGTTTAATGTTTGATTTTTGTGGTTTAGATAAGCAAACCGTGGCTTATTTTTCTTTAATAAGCCCACGGATTAAAAAGCTTGGAGCTTATTGGTTTGTAAAGCTTATTCTCTCTTTGTTCTTCATGTTCTTTGATCAATTCTGACTACACTCTTTAATATATAGTAAATATATATAAAATATACTTATAAATATATAAAAAGGAAGGTAGGAATCAAAAGATCTCAGTTATAGTAATCCGAAAGTATGATTCCCGGGTCGTTATCCCCGATGAGGAAAGAAATTAAAAGTCAAGAGTCGTTTTGAGAATCGACGCTTGAATGGAATAAGATTGATATTGGTTATCTAAAACTACGAGAAAATTAAGGCAAAAACTTAATTATACTTAAGGGAAGATAACTTTTTAGCTAAAAACGTAAAACGGGAACCCTAAACTGTGACTAAAAACCCTAAATTTCCAAAAATAAATCTAAAATGAATTTTTCACTTTTAATTGACTTTAATTAACTAAAAAGTAAGATTAAAGAAAATTAGAATGAAAACGGAGTTGATTTGAGCTTTAAAACACGAAAAACGTGAACGAGAATGAATCCCGTTCTTTAAAAAGTGAAATTTTGCAATTTAAATCCCACGGAAGCAAAACTATTTTTCCTAGGAACTATATGATAAAAGAAAATTTTCTAAAAAAGAATTACTTTTTTTGACTTTTTTATAATTTTTTATGAATTAAAAACGATTTTAAAGAAAATTAAATATAAAAAATACTAAACGTTTTATAAAAATTCTGAAAAAATTATGAAAAATAGCTTGAACAATAAGGAATCTAAGAAAAATAAGTTGGGAAACACAGCTTATCGAATAAGCTGTGTAATAAGCAAAAACAGCTTATTATACTAAAAGAGCTAAAACGTATATAAGGAATTGATTTTGCATTACAAAACTGAAAAAGACCCCAGGGCACGTTGGAAGGGAGTGTGTGTTGTGAGGTGTTATAAAAGGTGAGGATGTTGAGGTCGGGGGTTCGAGCCTTGCTCACCCCCGACTTCCATCTTCCCTTTTTTTAGAAAATCTTTAAAAAACAAAGTTGTAGATAAGTTAGAAACTAACAACTTTTGTGAAAACTACTTTTATGACAACTGAAAAATAAGCTTAAAAAGGCTTTTTAAATCAAGAAAAACACTTAACTAATTTTTTACTTTTTGGCTTTTTATCTAAAACTAACAACTCAAAAAAAAACTAACAATAAGCTGAAATTTATGAACTAAAAGCTACTAGCTATCTAAGTCTAATCTAATAAGCAGATTAAGCAAGTAATAAGCCAAAGGGAACAAGAATAAAGCTAAAAATCCAAACAGCTTTTTAATGAAAAACTACAAACCAAAAAGGATACTTGGTAGACTTTGAGCTTATTTTCCTATGAGCTAATGGACTCTAAAGACAAAACAGCTTAAAGAAACTTAAACCTAGACCTACCAGCTACTTAAAAATACTTTTGAAAAGGAGTTTGGAAAACAATTGCTTTAAGAAAAAGGCTATTGAAAACAGCTTATTCACTCAGCATATGCTGAGTGACCCTTTTATTTTTGAAATAGAAAATTGCAAAGTTAGAGCTTAAAAACAGATAACAAGATAAGCTGATTTTTGAAAACTAACAAATTAACAAGAACCCTAGATCTACTTGTATGCTTAAAATCAAAGTCTAGTTTCTACAATTACCCTTTGATTTTTGATGTTGAAAAAGGACTTTTGTTTATTAACACTGCTGATGCAGTATGCACAATTATGACACAAATCAAACTAGATAAAGTGCAGGCCAAAGAAACCCATTCTAACACTTATCAATCACTAATTAAGAGCAAAAAGCACAAAAAAATAAAACTAGAATTTACTTGAGCTAAAAATGATAAAGAAACTGATTAAAACTTATCAAATTCAACCTAGCAACTATCAACTTAAGGAAAACTAGATTAAACCTATTTAAACTTATTAATCCTACTCTTATAAACCTAAATTTTGAGATTAAAAATGAAATTAAAGGACCAAATGGTCAATAGCAGTACTAACTCTCAGTTAGTACTGCCATGCCAAACACCCCCTTATTTCCTTGAAAATCCATTTTAAGCTTATAAATGTGAGAATTAATGATCAATTATCAGATACCAGATATTAACAAGCTTTTAACAGACCTAATAAGCATATATGAGCAGACAAATAAGCAGAACAATAAGCTATAACACTTAAGCTAAAAAAAATTTGGTTTTTTGCTGATTTTAAGACAGAAACATTTAAACTAAGAATTAATACTTAAGTTTTAACACAATAAGCATATAATCACTACAATAAGCATTCATAAGCAAAATAAAACAGAAATAAGCAAGCTATAAGCACAATTAAACTAAAATGCAGGTTTAAGCTAAGTATTAAAGACAGAAATGGTAAATTGAGAACTTACATAAACCTTTGCACAAACAAGGCTATCAAATGCTCTAAGAGCTATCAACAAGCTCCAGCTTATCAAGTGATAAGCTGGTAGGGTCCTAGAAGTCCTTCCTTAATTGACTTCCCTTCCATTAATAAGCTTTGGTAATATTGATTGTGAGATTTGAGTATGATAAGCTCAACTAAGCTTTTGAGAGCTTAGTTGAGTTGATAGCCATCTTAAGAGTAGAGATGATAGCTTAATGAGAGCTTATTAAATAGAAGAAAGCTTATTCAACCATTTTACAAATTTAGTGAAATAGATTAAAACATAAGACTTATAAGTAAAATGCAAACTTTTATTAATAAAAACAGATTACAAAGATTTTTAAATGAAATTACAAAGATTGAACGATTATAAGCTAGAAAATACAATAAGCAATAAGCTAATTTACACTACTCCTAATTAAGCTAGATGATCACTGTGAGTGAGGATGCCCTTGTATTTATAGCAGGATAAGGAAGCTTCCAGGTCTCCAAGTTTTTTACACGCTTCTTTTGATCCACACCCTTTAAACATTGCCAATCATTGGATTCATCTTATGACCGTTGGATTGATATTTGTCACACGGATTGCCAACGTGGCATTCCGTGTGTCAGACCCCTTTGTGCTTCTTTTGTACTAGATTTAGTGCAAAATCTCAATCATTGGTGTGTTTCTATAATTGCCCGCGTGTCCTTCCTTGTGTGCTTGGACTAATAAGAGCTCTCAATGACGTATAACTCTGCCACATCGTACCTTGCCACTTGAATTGTTGAGCCACGTCCTCAATTTGGTTTTACCCCATGATTTTAACGCGAGGTTAAACCGAAGATGATGATGAATAGTAAAACCAATTCTCGCACCTTTTTTCTTTTTATAACTGACTTTGACTCGGGGTTGTGGGAGGATTTGACTTAGGCCCAGGTATAACAAATTGGGCTACAGTTTGGGATTTGGGCTTGGTTATAAAATTATGTTATAAAGGGATAACGACCGTTATCTCTTTATTATAAAGGAGATAACAGTGTTAGGGTTTAGGGTATTTTGAGGATTTTGTCTTTTTGTGGATGACCAATGTTGACCAAGGATTGACTATGTTGACCATTGATAAATACTTCCGGCTCTTTTGCACTCTTTCCGTTCTCGTGTCTGTGTTTGTTCGGCTTTGACCGTTTTCTTGTGATTTTTGCATTATCCGTACCTACACATTCACAAACAACAAAATACACAAATACAAGTATATTTTTGCACATTATGATCATTTAAGGGTCAATTTGGATATAAAAAGGATATGTGATTTCTTACATATCATTCTTCATCTTATTTAGTAGTCATTTGATATATTAGATAAGCTCCAAAGTCTTTTTTTAAGCTTATTACCTTCAGCTTAATTTTCTTCTTTTTCTTCTCGACGTGGTGTATTGGGTTCGATTTAGAAGATTCACAAGAGTCACGTCCCTTTTAGTTTGATCTTCAAACTAGTTTCTTAGTTTTCTTAATTTTTTATTGCTTATTTCGAGCTTATTCTGAGCTTATTTCAAGCTTATTTTGGGCTTATTTATGTTTTCACTTATCTAGTTTGTGGTGAAAGTCAAGCGAAATATTACAATTAACTAAAACGAAACTCTGCCAAAAAATTTGAATTTCAAGCGAAATATGTTTGTTACGAGTTCAAGCGGAATATGTTAAACCTCAAGCGAAACATGCAGTCTTGAGTCCAAGTGAAACATGTTAAACATCAAGCGAAATATGCAAGACTGGGTACAAGCGAAACGTGTTTAATTACAAGCGAAACATGCAAGATTAATTTCAAGAGAAATATGTTGTTTCAAGCGAAATGTGCAATTTTCAGTATTCAAGAGAAATGTGTAATTATTTGAAGCAAAATACGTTTTTTTAGCCAAGCATAATATGTCAATTCTACTTTCACAGTTTTTCTATTGATTTTGTAAAATCCCGACAAGTAATCTTTTTCCTTCCCGGTTTTAATCATAGAGTTCTAAAATCCCATGGAAGTTAATTGCATTCTCTCTCACCACAATACAATCAACACTTCATAACACTTAAGATCTGATATCCATTCACAACTTCTTCAAAATGTCAAATTAAAATACCAATTTGCAAACTCAATCATCGAATGCTCTTCATAATGCTATCATGGAAGCGGGTAGAAGATCGTCCACTAATGTTAGCACCGGGTAATTACATTCAGTGGAAATCCAGAATCAAGAGATACATTCACACCAAACCTAACACTGAACTCATCCATTATTGTCTCTAAAAGCAATCATACACGTATCAATGGACTGAGAAGACAGTTCCAGTTGCTGAAGGTAGTTCTGAAACAACTACAGAAAGGTATATGGAGAACTATAAGAATGTTTCACAAGACATACGCGATCAACTGAATGTCGAAGCAAAATCCGTTTAGATCATTCTTACAGGGATAGATAACGATATCTACTCCACAGTTGATGCTTGTCCGAATGCATGTGAAATGTGGAAAGCCATTGAAAGGTTGAAACAAGGTGAATCAATCAATGTTCAAGTTCTTGAAACCAATTTATATTGGGAGTTTGGAAAATTCACATCACGGGATGGTGAATCACTTAAATCGTATTACTCACAATTCTACAAGATGATGAATGAGCTTGTCCGAAATCAGTGTCATTTTACAAATCATCAAGTGAATGTCTAGTTCTTACTTCAACTACAACCAGAATGTGGGATAAAGGTTTGTGACACTTGTTTAAGCGAGTCAGGGAGCTGTAAAGACTGTCCCTATCACACACTTTAGACATCCTGAAGCACACCAGAATGAATCAATGAGATAAAGGAGCTGAAGATACTTAGCACATACTGCTAATCCACTTGCACTTGTTGCTCAACAACAACCAGTTTACCATCCTCAAAACCATCCTACTCAAAACACTCAATATTCCTCCACCAGATCACAACAATCTACCAGAAACAGAGGAAAAACAATTGTTACCTCTTCTGCTCCTACTTATGATCCAGAACCTGCTACGTGTAACTGAGATGATGAAAAGTCAAAGAAAAAATAGATTGACAAACTCTATGCTTAATTTCTCTCATTTAAGAAAATCTACAAACCTACCAACAACAACCTTCGAACTTCATCAAACACCAGTAGAGCTAATCAAGATAATTCTCCAAGAATCAACAGAGGAACTGGGTATGATAATCAGAGGGCAATTTTATTAATTTTGCTGAGCTAGGGAAAACTTAGGTACTCCGGTAGTGTAGAAGTCTGTGATGTCGTGTTATGGAACTGCGCAAGGAAAATGGCATGTAATAAAAGGAATGTTAGAAACCAAAACGAGTAAAGGATGCAGCTTATTACAAGGAAAAGATGTTATTGTGTAAACAAGAGGAAGCTGGGGTTCAGTTGAATGCAGAACAAGCTGATTGGAAAGATGATGCACCTGATGATGATGTCTGAAGATTTAAGAATTGGAAGCACATTATAGGTACGTGCACAATTCAAGAGGATACTCCAATCCAGTTGAGAATTCTGGACCAGTCTTTGATGATTAGCCAATGCATAAGGTAACAAAACAATAATGAACAACCTATAATGAGTTTTGCCTTGGAAAATGAACATCCAGAGCAACTTAATCTAGTAATCACATAATCTGGCAAGATACAAAGGTGACAAACAAAATTACTATTGATTCATTGTGATATATTTATAATAGAGAGATCCATGATGACTCAGGATGATACTGATTGATCTTGTATCAATACGGATTTGCTTGCTTTTGTTTAATCCCAAACTAAAATGTGAAATTGATGTCAGCAAAAACTAAAATAAACATTTTGGAATCATCAACAAGGCTTTAGTTTGATAAATGAAAGTGAAATTGAGGATTTCAAAACTAAAAATAAAAGTTTAGAATCATCAAATAACCATTTCAAAGAAGCAAAACAATGAACTGTCGAAGACTAATACGTTGATGTTTAAAGACCTTAAGAAGTTCCAAGCAGAACTTGATAAGTATAATGATGTGAATTATGCGTCAAAGGTGGAAATTGATTGTGCAAAAGCTAAAGGGGATTTAATGTCATACAAAATAGATTTTGAAAAGTCATCTAATGAATATACTCAAAAAATAAATGATTTAAATCAAACGATTTCGGATATGAAAAAGGAGCTTTGTGCGCATTAAGAAACCATCTCCATAATGTCACAAGCAAAAGAGGCTCAGATTAAGTTTTACAAAACTCGTGAAGACAAAGAACTTGATTAAAGTCATTGCTTTAGAAAACAAAGTCAAGGTTTTAGATGATATTGTATATAAAACCGGTCAATATGTTCAAACAATGAATATGCTTAATCGTAATTGTAAAACGAGTTTTGCAAAACCTGAGATCCTCAAGAAAGCTCAAAGAGAAAATCCCCGTCTGTATGATAAAGGTTGCTATAATGATAACCTTGCATTAATGTTAGCCTATGAATCTGATGAAATGATTCGTCTTGACAAAGAAAGTCGATCAAAATTAAGAGATTTAATCAGACCGTTTGATTATGACCAGTTGAATAATCTTTATGATTTGTTCGTTCCACAACGGGAAAAGTCGCCTGAACAACACTATTTTCCAAGAACGTCAAAGATGAGTCATACATCTTCTAATAATGAATTTTCTAAAGAGTCTTTTCGTAAACAAACAACTTTGTTAGAAAAACGAATGGATGAATCCATTCCTTGGGATCAAAAGTGTAAAAGCTCTAAAGAACTTTTCAAGATTAAAAAGAGTATTGACACGATTTTTAATGGAGTGGAACATTGCAAACAAACAATCGCTAAAAGAACATATTTTGGTAACATAGATCCTTTCATTCAAAACATAATCGAAGGAAATTTTTATCCCCAAATTAGAAGAATCAATGCGGACTTAGAAAATTTTCACTGAGGAAATGGTTGCTGATTTGAGATACTTTAATTCTCTTGAACATGAAGTAGACACTCTCAAATCTCAACTGGAAACTGATTGGTGAATTTTATACTAAATATATAATATATGATAAAATATAAAATATATATAAGTCTAAAATTCAACAAGATCAATAAAACCGAGAAGTAGTATAGAATGTTCCCGGGTCGTTTATCCCCAACGAGGCTGTGCTGGAAAATCGATACAGTCGGAAGATTTAAGTTTGAAGGAGAGAATTGATTTGAGAGTGTGGAAAGTCAAATTAAACAATAACAAACAAAAACGTTTAAGAAAATCCTAAAAATTACGAAATTAAGCTGAAAAACGGGAGCTCGAATCACGAACAAAGGGGGAAAAACCTAAAATCTTTAAAATTTACCCTACGAAGAAATTTTCACTTCTAAACTACTCTAGGGAACAAA
>BQNB010114081.1:0-21819 GCA_026074375.1 Tanacetum coccineum
GAAGACCTCACTATTTCTCAAATCCTTATGAAGATGAAGAGTGAGAAATCAAAGGCAAAAGGAGTAACTATGCAAGAGCCTAGTGAGTTTGAAACAAGAGTAAGAGTACCTCCTCTACAAATTGATCCAAAAGACAGGGGAAAGGCAAAGATGGTTGAACTTGAAAAACCAAAGAAGAAGAAAGATCAAATTGAATATGATGTTGATGTAGCTCAGAGACTTCAAGCAGAGTTAGATGAAGAAGCCATGCTTGAAAGAGAAAGAGAAGAAGAAGCTAGTAAAGCTGCAAACATTGCTGAATGGGATGATGTTCAAGCCATGATGGATGCAGACTATGAGTTAGCTGCAAAATTATAGGCAAAAGAGCAAGGAGAGATATCCATTGAAGAAAGGTCAAAGTTATTTGTGGAACTCATGAATGAAAGAAAGAAACATTTTGCAAGACTTAGAGTAGAAGAGCAGAGAATAAAACCACTGACCGAAGCTCAGAAGAGGAATCAAATGTCTAATTATCTGAAGAACATGGCTGGATATACCAGTTAAGAGGTTATTCCTTTAATGAGATCAAGACTTTGTTTGAAACAACAATGAGGAAGGTAAACACTTTTGTTCCAAAAGAGAGTGAAGTTGACAGAGTAGTTTCTGAGTTAGCAGCTAGAAGTTCAAAAAGGTATGCAGAAGAAGAACTTGATCAAGAAAGTTCTAAGAGGCAAAAGACTAATGAAAGCTCAAAACTAGCTGAAGAACCAAGAGATAAAGAAGCTAATGAACTGTCACAAGAAGAGCTACAACAAATGATGATAATAGTTCCATAGCAAGGGATGAATGTTGAAGCATTACAAACTAAGTATCCAATAATTGACTAGGAGATTTACACTTAAGGCACCAGGAAGTACTGGACGATCATCAGAGTTGGAAATCATACTGAGGTACATCACTTCTTTAATGATATGATAAAAGAATTTGACAGGGATAACTTAGTGATGCTGTGGAGTCTGGTTAAAGAGAAGTTCAATTCAACATAACCAACAGATGACAAAGAAAGAGAGATATGGGTTGAGTTAAAGAGATTATTTGAACCAGATACAGATGATGAGTTATGGAAGCTTCAAAAGCATATTCATGATTTAACTTGGAGGCTATATGATTCATGTAGAGTGTATCATGTGTCTACAAAGAACGGAATATACATTTACATGCTGGTAGATAAGGAGTATCCATTGTCAAGGGGAACTCTTACATTGATGCTGGTAGCAAAGCTCTTGGTGGATCAAGATAATGAGATGTCCAGAGAACTTCTTAGGAAGATATTCATGCAGGTTGAAAGACCAAGAAGATGAAGTGTTTGGAAGAATCCTCTCAAAGAACAAGGTTTAATTTAAGAAACTTGCTGATTTGGAGGTAAATCACATGTTTAGGGGAGGATTGTTGGGATTAAAAGTCTTCATACTTAGTACTGCCAAGCCAAGAGTTAGTACTGCTCAAGTTACAACTGCTAGTACTAACTAGTTAGTACTGCTAGAGTAAGTTAGTACTGCCAGTACTAACTTAAGACTGCTGAAGGACTTAAGATTGCTGGATGAAGATTAAGACTGCTAAAGAGATAAAGACGTGTCAAGTGATTAGTATTGACTTATCCAGTGTATATCTTATAAAGTTAGAAAGATACGTATAAGATAAGAATTATAGAAGATTTATAGTTATCTTGTAAAGAACTCCTTAGTGTATAAAAGGAGATCCTAGGTTATGGTGTTATATATACACTTTGATATATAGCTTCAAGGTTGAAAACCCTAGTACTACACAGAGTACTCATATTATTAATAATAATAATATTTGAGCTTTTCAGTAATATCATTATTCATACAGTTTACTGTTTCATTAATATTCTTCTAAGTATTAAAGATTAGATTCCGTATACTCTTTAGTATTCACAAAGTTTCTACCATAGTTGTTTTGGATTTATCCAAAGTAACTTAACCTTTACAAGCTAAGGAATCGATCTTAAGTTGGGATCAACAAATGTACTCTTGGAGGAGGAGACATTGGTGATGTCAAGTAACCATTGGTTGATGGTGATATGGAGGAGGTTGGTGATTTGGGTATGTAATCAATGGAGGATGAAGAAGTATCTTTAGTTGATGGTGTTTATGAAGGTGCATTTGGAGCATTAGGTGATGAGAGTTGATGTTTGGGTGATAGGGTTTTTGTTTCATCTTGAGTTAGATCCACAAATAATTGTTTTGGTGGAATGATGTTAATTTTTGGTCTTTTGGAAGGTTTGGAAATAGAAGCTTTAGTGGATGCCATGGAGGTTTATAGTGGTTGATAATGGATGAACAAGATGATGAAGTGATAGTAAACATTTGGTGGGAATTTATTGGAAGAAAATAGTTTGGAAATGGAATGGATTTGAATTAGTTTAAGGATTTCCAAAATGTGTTCGAGTTTTCTAGGTAAGGACAGCTGAGGCTAGGTAAAAGAGAGTCAAAAAGCAAAAAGAAACAATAAAACCCGTGATCTGGGTGGCCGACCCCCTTATTTATGGTGCCGGCCCCTTATTGATAAGGGGGTCGCCCTTATGAGCTAAGGGGGGCGCCCATCTGATTCTTTTCAAACAGCCAAAATTTTTATTTTTGCTAAAATTATGCAACAAGTCCTATGTGAATATATATGTGTATGAAACAAATATATCATATATGCATACAACTAGTAGAAGTATATAAAACAAGGAAGCATAAATATAAGAACATACTAATAGTGCATAATGATTAGAGGTCTTAAGCAAGCTAAACAAGTTCAAGTTTTTCCGACTAAGTCGGGTTGTCATTACACAAGTAATTAAACATAAACATAAGTTCATACAAAGTCCTTAACAAATTATGCAACCAAGCTAATCATCATTCAACATCTTCATTTCTTTTTCTTTCTGAAGAATCCTTGCAATGCCTTCCCAAACGACTTAAATCTACCTCTAACTTCTTCATGGATTTGTTAAGATTAATTGAGCAAGACAGTTTGTTGCTCGAAGAGAAGATCATCATCTTGTTGAGAAGAAGTAGGAATGTCGTATCTTTGGTAATTGAGTGGACGAAGGGAGTTAAGATAGGAGGTAGGAGATGGGGTACTAGCATGAGAAGCACCATCATCCTCATCATCATCTCCTTGGTGAGATGAAGATCCATAGTTATGATGGGAGGATGTTGATGAGACAGAATGATGGGCTTTTCCACGAACACTTTAGGGTTTTCGAGTTTGTTTTACAGCGAGTGGACGCATGACTCGATCAGCGACATTGTAAATGCCATTGTCAAGATGAGGATAATGTTCCATGATGTTTCGATAGAGACGAGTCAAGAACATGTCGTAAGGAAGATTGGCGGTTGAAGTAGCCCGAGCACATTTAATTCTATAAGAAACTAGAAGGGGGGGTTGAATAGTTTACTGGTTAATTTGTCATTTTAAAACTTTGCTTAGAAAATTGTTAGATTCGAGTTGTATGTCAATCAATCAACAATATGAATCACAACTAAAATATCTAATATAATGAACTAAGTAAACAATAACACTAAAGAGATAGAGAAAGAAACGATCAAACTAAGGTAAGAATATGATTAAGGAGTGAGTTGTCATTTTGGCTTTTTGATGGTGACGTTCAACCGACACGTGTCCAATTGAAGAAATCGACTAATGATCTCGGAGTAAGGAAGATCGGTATGTATTATGTCCCCCCAGTCTCTGGGAATGATGCAAAAGAGATGCAAGGTCCCATTCGTTTGTGAAGACGGCTTGACCATTATATGGATTCTGAGAATTTGACCGAATTGTACGAGAGAGAGAGAGAGTGATGAATTCATGTTGGATCATGAATGAGATATGAAGATAACCGTATTCATTGGTTTGGACTTTGACTTGACTCTTAGAAAAGTCTAGAATGAACGAGGAACGATTGTTTCGTATGATCTCAGAAAAGACAATTGAAACGAAACGTTGGTGAAACAATCGCTTAATGCACGTTGATTTTTAATAGAGTGATCAACGACCCCCGGTCCCTCGTTGAAGCAGACGGTTTCGATTAGTTATAGAATTAGCAAGACAGGAAAGAATCTGGTATATTCGATACTTTTAAGGGATATATGATTTAGTATGGGAGGTATCACCAACAATTGCTCGAGGCATGTTTACCACCTAAACAAGACAAAAACAATAAAAATATAACAAAAAATAATGAAGTTTTAAAAAATAACTTATGTGGAACAAAGATTACTTCGACTCTAAAATTAAAAAACTAAAAAGTAGTCCAAACGTTCCTTAGTTTATTTTTTACTCAATCTAGAGTATCAAAAAATATATATTAATTATATATTTCGACACCTAGTATAATCTCATCAAGTGTTTCGATGCTAATAAGTAGAGTAAAATTATTTTCTGAATCTATATAAAAATTTCTAGGAAATAATCCAAACACTCCTCTATTAACATATGACTTTGACTAGGAATGTCAAAAAATATACATTACATAGTATATTTTGCTGACTAAGTTGAGTTCATTACGTGTGACTTAACAAAAGTGGGATGATTTTAATTTTGACTTAAAATGACAATTTAAAATGTTAAACCAAATACCCCCTTATTTTACAATTTTTATTAAATCTATCAATATATATATAATATATTAATTATATATCTGATGACTTATAAAAGTTGGTTATGTGTGGCTATACATGTGATAAGACTGTAAGTGATGGACATTTTTGACTCTAGACTATGACCAAGATATGAACCAAAAACCAACCCTTTTATCTTTTATAGTAATTTCACCCATTGATTCGAAAAATATATATTGAGTCATGTATGCTTTGATAATCAACATATGATTATTTTTAGCATGTTTTTGGCATGCATCAACAATGTATAAGTGCTTGTTTGAAATTTTCTAGTTTAATTTTTTTTCGAAAAGTAAGTATATTTTTATAATATTTTCGAACCCAAAAAAAATTTAGTGTCCCATTGAAAATTTGGAATTCTTATTACTACGGGAAACATTATAGTTATGAATTTCCCAGATCAAATCACAAAAATATAAAAGACACAAAAATTATGAAAAATACCCAATTTTGATTAAGAACAAAATTGGATGAAATCAAATAAGAAAAGTATGGAAGAATGATGACATCAAATGACGTCTATTTTATAGCATCATTTATCCCATGAAATTAACCCATTTTGTATAATTATTGCAAATAATTGTTACTTAATCGTTCATATTTGAGAATTGCAGTAATTATGGAGTACCTGATGAAAGTTAACTAAAAGGCAAGCATTTTGGAGCTTAAACAAAGATATTTGAAGATTACTATCCTGAAGACCAATACGCGTATCCATCAAGAAAGATCCGGCGTATCTTTTCGCTAGCACTCCACCAAAGACAAAAGACCACAAATCCAATACGCCGTATCTAAGAAAGCAATAACGTCCTATTCAAGCTATATGGAATAAAATAATTCTAGAAAGATATCAAACGTGGTCCCTACTCCAAGAAACCCCTAATACGCCGTATCAAAACCGACTTCAGACCTTATAAATAGAAAACACAAAAATGAATTTTAAGTGTGCAAAATCATATTCTCGACACCTAAACCATAAAAGTTGATTTTTAGAAGAGAAAAAGAGCAGAAGAGGTCGAGCAACGCGATTCATTCCATAGGAGAAAACGTGTAATTTCTTATACTCTTGTAATCGTTCAGTTTTTGTATCATTGTTTCACTCGGTTTAGTTTACCTTGCTAAATCATTACTTTTGTAATAATTATGACGTTAGAAGGCTAATACCTTTGGGTATTAGCCATTATTATGAAAGATCTTTAGATGTTTGGTTTGTTTTATCTCGATTTCTTAATTAATTCGTTGAATTGCTGTGTTTATCTTTATCATCATACATTGGTTTACGTGCTTAAGTATTGCACCTATCAACAACTAAGGTCTAGTCCTAACATAATAATGCGGCTTTGCAACTTTGGTGTTATTTGGGCGTAGGCTAAGAGTCTGGGATAGCTATCCATATTGCAATTTATATATTTAGAATCACATGATTCACAAAATATTAACACTATCTTTGCCTTTATTGTGAGCTTAGTTTGAGCCATAAAGTGACCTTGGTACCACGAGTACGTTCTAATCAATTACTAAAGACTCGGACCAGTGGACTTACTATACTGTAAAGAGCCGTTAAGCATAAGTGAGTAAAAGTCTCTATGAGCTAGGGTTTAACAATAACACCATGCCTTAATCCCTAAGATAGATTATAATCACAATAAGGATGCTTTATGCCGGATAGCGTTTAATTGTCGTGTTTATGGACTAGGAAGAAGTAACGCCGAAGTTTAAATGATTATGCCTCCTCGAGATAAGTGACATTGCACTAATAAACAAAACCAATGTACTGATTGGGATTAATAAAGTTAATATAGTTTCTTTCTTAATATTTGGCTCAACCGCTCTCTTATCTTTTGTTAATTTGCTGACGTAGGTTAAAGTGTCTTGAATTGGTTTTAGTCACCATAAAACCTGTGCCAGTCTCTCTGGCTGAAAACCCCATTTTTCATTAGATGTAGGATTAACATAGGTTTAGCATTGATTAGACTAACTTAGATTATAAAAACCAAAGTATTAATAAATTGAATGAATTTAATTAACTTCGCTCCAAGTTTTTGCGACAAACCCTACTTACCACGAAACTCCAACCGACCGGGTACACAAACCGTTGAAAGTTTTGTTTTTTGGTTAAGTCCAAATAGAATTTAACAAACTTGAAATTATAAGTTAACACCAAAACAACGACAACAATCAATTTTTTGGCGCCGCTGCCGGGGGAGTTAGAATTAATCATAATCTTTATTTGATATTTTGGTTTTTAGCATTAGATTAGATCTAACCCTTAGGATTAGTGTAATTTAGATTAGTGTATAATTCTGTATATTATGTATATTTGCTTGTATATTTGTGTGTTTAATTGTTTGCGTATTTAATTGTTTTTTATCATACACTATTCTGGTCGATAACTAGATACGGCGTATCCACTTCCATTGGATACGGCGTATCCACTCTTACCCTAATTGGAGGATATGTTAAGTTGAGTCTTATAGATAGTAAGTTTCTCTTCTATCTAGTAATTGCAGATATCTAGTGTTGCTTTTATAGAGGTTGCTCGTTTGCTTGGTTGTTTGTTTGGATTTCCTAAGTCTAAGCTTAGCACCCCCTCATCGTACTTTGTTAGTAAGGATACCCGATTTTTCCTATTTGACGACTCGATGTATATTGGTTGTTCGGAATCTGCTCTTTCAGATATAGGCGTGTTTCGTTAGTTCTTTCGTTGCATTGATTACTCGTATGAGTATTAAATGTTTCTTTTAAGCACTAATTGTTCCTTACATATTAGTGTGAATCATTACTCCCTTGGTTGTATATCCCTTGGTTTTCGTAACCCGTTGGCGATGTGTTAGTATCGATGCTTTTAGGTTTGCTCTGTCGATCGTTATTTTGGATAAGACCGTATGTTTTCTTTTGGGTACGTAACGTCTTGCATGAGTTTTCTTGTACGAGGTCATTTGATTCTATGTTGAGTATATGGTTCCTGGTATTTTCTTTCGTTTTCAAACAATAGAATTATGTTAGAGTCTGTACGGTATTTTACGATCCCTTTTGGTATTATGGTGTCCTTTGTTGAGTAACATATTTTCTTTCATAAAAAAAGGATTGTTGTCTGCTACTCTACTCCTTCAAATGTTCTCTTAATCTGAATTTCAAGCTCATATTAAAACATTTTTAAACTATAAATTAAAAAAAAGAAACAACTTGCAGTGGAAACAATTTACATATTTAGTGGGATATGCAAAATAAACACTGGCATATACGAATAATTTCAAGGGTGCTTTTGCATGAGAACAACAAATGCAGTCATATGTTCTAAAGTAATGAAATGAATCATAGTTGTATGATTAGCCGCAAACACCTGTTCACCCAATAATCCTGTGGTCAAATAAAAATGTCAAACTGCAGTACAGTAATAAAGTAAATTACCATACAAAAGATTGATCTATAAAAACTAAATGCATAAAAGTGCATGCAAAAATTACACCTTTTAGGCCTTGCACCAGGACCATGATACTTAAACAGAGAAGCTGCATATTAACTCCACACCAAAGCTCTCTGGAACCATAAGAATGTATATGAAATGAGATTAATCATAATTAAACTAAGTGTTTCAAGTTTTAGTCCATTGTCATTCATATGCCTATGTGAAAATGTATATAACAGTTCTTTCAAACACTAAAAAAGGCACACAAAGAAATGAATAAGCTTCAAATAAGGATGTGTGTATATTTTAAAAGTCATGTTGCTTAAAAAAGCAACTATGAGGCTATTCATTATTAGGTGCTTGTTTAGGGGGTGTTTGGGACTGCATACTATACATATGAATTATATAATTTTATAACATAACATGATAACATACACGATTTTGTTAACTTTAAAGTAGTAGTAATTTTTTATATGTGTTGCTGTTCAATAAGAAAAATATATTGCTACATGACTTTTGAGTAGCTATTTTTAAATTGAGCCACAACTTCTTGAATAAGCTAACCAAATTCGTTTGGCATTATTTTCATTTCGTAATTTTATCGAACACTGGTGTTCATCATGTAACCGAAGACAATATTATCATTATGATTATCGAATGGGACAAGACATATAATAAAAATTAAGGTTTTACCTCGTTCAGGAAGTTCATTCATCATTCTTCGTGAACCGCTTAAGGCCTAAAATGAAAACATTAAACAAAACTAAATACATAATGAAGTAGATAAATAGTCCAGTATTTATAGGACAAGAAGGAGGAGCGGAGTCTATGGCCGGCCCCCTTAAATAGGGTGTCGCCCCCTTATAATTAAGGGGGTCGCCCTTGTATTTTAAGGGGCCGCTCCTTTCAGTCGATCCTCTTTTTTGTTCCTATCCTGGGGAGGCTGTTTAAGGTCCTATTTATTGCAGTTTTAGGTTTAAAAATTTGAAATTCAAAATGTTTATTTTGAATAAAACATTTCTTTTAAATGTAGAAAATGGTTTTGTATGTTTTATAAAAATGTTTACAACATTTTATAAAAGTTTGAGGTTGAATAAAAAATTTCCTTTAAGCATTTTATTATTCATACATTTAAGTGATGTAATTGTTGAAATGAGATTTTTACTAAATACTTGTTTACGTTTAATTTTACGTTGACGTTTTTTATATTTTGTGATTATCAAAACGTAAAGATGTGAAAAAATATTATTAATGTTTTAGGCATTATATTTTATCAACAATCTCCCCCTTTTTGATGATTACAAAATTTAAACTCATTAAATGTAAAATTATTTTTCAACAAGTATTTAGTGAGTTTTATGTCATTTCTCCCCCTTTTTGTAGAATCAAAAAGGCATCGTCGAGAATTGCTAGTAAAATTGACGGAATAAATGCTCCCCCTTGATGTGTGCTCCCCCTCATTCGAGGGTACCAAGGAATCAAGCTATTGTTTCTTGGCCTACAAAATGGGTTTGAACAATAAAAATATTTTAAATGTAGCAAGGAAGAAAAATTGACTTACAACCAACAATGTTCAATCATTATGATTAAATAGTGTGTAAATACAACTCATGACTTATAAGAAATTAACGTGCTGAACTACATGAAATTTAAACTTACAAAAAGTTCCTATAAACTAGTAGAGCCTCTATAGGACTTGCATTGCATAAATAGTAGTTAACATGATCAATTATTTGAAAGACTAAACATAGAGTATGTTTAGTTTGGGGAGGATGGTGGAGGTGGTGGGATGATGATTGGTGGTTGTGAGAGCATATGTTCAATATATGAAAACATATATTGAAGTTCATCTCTCAATCAATATGAGTGTTACGATTGTGGAATGCAAACACCATTTTGAATACTCATGTGCCTCAAGATGATTCCAAGGAGAATGGGATGACCAATAATTGGTGGTGAAGGTAATGGAGTATCAAATTGGACATCAAGTAGGGTAATTGGGGAAAGGGTGAGAGTGGTGTCCATTGATGCATTTTCATGAGTTGGAGGTGGTGGAGAAACACTTGGAGGTGGTGATGTTGGTGGGTTCAAGTAACCCATTGGGGGAACAGTGATGTTGGATGAGGTTGGTGATTTGGGTATGTAGTCAATTGAGGATAAAGAAGTGTCTTTGGTTGATTGTGTTTTGGAGGCTGCATTAGGAGTACTAGGTGATGTAAATTGGAAGTTTGGGTGATGGAGTTTTTTGTGTCATCTTGTGTTTAAAATTCACCACAATTGTTTGGGTGGATTGATGTGATTTTTGGTCTCTTAGGAGGCTTTGGAAATAGAGGCTCTAGTGGAGGATACATGGAGGTTTTATAGTAGATGAAGATGAATGAAGAAGTTGGTGACATTGGTGTATGTGCTCCTTTGGTGGGAATTTATTAGAGTGATTTGTTGTGTAATTGGACTGCGGTTTTTGATGATAGGTTTAGGCTATTCCATAATGTGGTTCATGCATTCCTGGCTTAAACTACTTGATGATACTAGGTATAAAGAGGCAAAATGCATTAATAATCTAGTGTTCTTACACATGTAATAGCAAGTGCCGGGTCCCTTAATAGGGGCGGCCTTTAAAAGTAAGGGGGCGGCCATCGTGAATTAAGGGTCCGCCCACTGTTAGTACCATTTTGCAGCAAGCCCTATATTGTTTTATAAGCATCATTTATCTTATATCATATACATAAACACCATTAAATCATGAATAACAAAATGGGCTTAAACTTAGTTGATTTAAATAAAATAAACTAAACGGTTTAGCATTCATAGCAAATAAGTACCTAAAAGATAACCAACATATAAGTCTTTTCGAATATATCGGATGATCACCACACAAGTTGTTAATAACATACACATAATCAAGTTAAAAATTATCTTAAACTACATTTAGCCATCTAGTTCACTCCACTCCTATGTCTTCATTTCTTCTTCTTGCTAAACACTCCTTTTTAGTGCCTTTCCAAATGGACTTGAAACCTCAGGTATCTCCTTATGCATTTCTTGCGTTTGGTTGAGCAAGGTGGTTTGTCGTTTAAAGAGAGTTTCATCGGTTTGTTCATAAGCGAAAGGCATTTCGTAGTTTTGGTAGTTGAGTGGATTAAGAGAGGTAAGATAGGTGGTAGGAGATGGAGTACTTACACGAGATGTTTCGAAAATCATCATCATCAATCGTCATGATGGATGAGATCGTGCCGTGATGATGAGAAGATGGTGGATGAGACTACATGGTGTGCCTTGCCACGATCCCGACTTCGAGGTCTTTCGAGTTTGTTTAAGTGCAAGAGGAAGATGACTCGATCAAAATGTCATAAAATGCCGCGTTGGCGAGGTGAGGATATGCTTCATGATGTGTCGATAAAGAAAGTCAAGACATACCATTTGGGAAGATTGGCGTTGGATTTAGCTTAGCACATTCGATTCTTTAGACAAAGAAGTAAGCAAGATAGTATTGTTCTTCCGGCAACAAAAACATACAACTTGTGAGCAAGTCAGGGGAAGATGGTCTGATGTCCTCCTAGTCCGAACACATTCTCTCGAATAAGCACTTCCCATTGCTTCATGTTGGGGCTTAGCTCTTTGGTGAGGATTTGATTTGGAGTAAGAGTGACAGTTTGACTTTTAATGGTACAGTCTACCATGACACGTTCCAATTCAAGAAGTTGACGAATATCGTCAGGAGTAGGAAGGTCGGTGGAATATGGTCCCTCGGTTTCTTGAGAATACTCAAGAGATGCAAGGTCCCACTCGTTGGTAAAAACGGCTTGACCGTTGTAAGGAATTTTGAGGATTTGACTGAATTGAGCAGAGTTGAGTTATTAAGACTACCTCGTGTTTAGGGTCATTTATACGTCAAATCAAGTTCAATCTTTATTTTTAGTTATGTAGCGTTTGCTCTTTATATAGTACTCGTTAGTTAAAATCACGTTAGCTAAAATTTTATGTTTCATGTATAACGGGCATCAAAACAATTAAATGTTACATCAAGCAAGTGTTAAGTAATGATTTGGAGGATAATTATTTCTTTGTTCATTTTATTATTTATTGGTTGCGTATAGTGTTTACGTTTTCGGGATAAGATAACGTTTTAGGCATTCCCGAATCAACCTAAACTTTTTCTACGCTTTAACCCAATATACCAACAATTCTACCCAATAACCAAAATTTACAACTTTTCATCATATGTATCCACCTATGGCTGGATTTGGTGTGATAGAGCAAGAGAAATATCTCATTTTCTTGTAACTTGACTTGTACATACAACAACTAATTAATTCACAAGACTTTCACTAGGAAAAATGACCAACTCTTCCTTGTTTTCCTCATCATGTTTCTTTATGAACCTAGACTTATATTCATCTAGCTACAAGATGTATATAATGCCTTATCTAGTGAATGAAACACATACAATTCTTATTTCCAAGGTGAAAAACATAAAATCCCCTCCCTTTTGGCTCACATACCCACGGCTCAAACCAAAACAACACCAAATCCATATAAAAATTTATTTATAACATTTATACACATTCCTACATGATATCAATTTACACCTTATGTGGAATAGAAGGTTTGGTTTATGGGTTACAAGTGTTTAACACAAGCAATGGCACTGATTTAGGGTTTTGATGGGAATCTAGGTTTTCAAGGGTTGCAAGTGAGGTTTTGGTTGCTAAACAAGTGTTTAGATCTTGTTGTTCATCATCATAATTAATATTAAGGTTACCTAAAACTCTTAATATTTTACTTTCATGATTTTATGCATATATAAGTTCTATGCAGCAAATCACCATTTAGGAACTTATTTTCTTGAAAAATGTAAAGTTTTACTTATGATCATGGTATGATATACTTTGTCAAGTGATATATTGTTGTTAGGAACATGTACAGAAAGGAAGTTTATTACACTATATGATGCTGGTTAATTTATTGTAGACATTTATTTAAGTAAAAAGGTTACAAAAGTTACTTATAAATGTTCATGAACAAATGACTATGTGAACTTGATGTTCTTGGGATTCTTGGACAATATATGGACTAATCATGTACTAGGGACCCTAAATATGGAAGACATGTAAAAATGAGTGTTGTAATAGACTTGTAACAAAGTGGTTAAGCTAGAAAGTTACGAAAACAAGTTTTAACATATTTTTATCACGAATTTCATTAGGGTCTGTTTGAATTCGATTTTTAAGGTATACATTTTATATTTTTATAAAATACTACGTCTCGTGACGATTCCAAAAATGTAAGAAACTCGAAAAATAGATTAATAACGAAAAAGATACGATAAAAACACGATTTACGTTAATACCGGTTTTATAAAATGAACTTTATAAAAGCAAGTTAAAAAATACTTCTAAAACAGAAAGTTTAGTATTCTTCACAGATTGTACATACTTTTAGGATTTAAAAATGATAAGAATCATAATTTTTCAATTATTAACGAAAGAGTTATGAATTTCGTAAGTTTACGATAATTAACACTTTTATAAAAAGTTACAGTTCATGACAGAAACATTTATTTTTGTAAACACATAAAATATAATAGAACTTTTAATTACGAAAACTTTCTCGAAAGAATTACTAAAAACAGAGCTAAAACGAATAAAATATGACGTTTACGATAATTAAAGTTTATATAAGTAATTTTATAAAGTATGAAGAGTAAAAATTACAGTTCATCGGCAGACCCCACTTTATAAAAAATGTTGATTATTTAATACGAAGTCGTACTCGAAGGATATCACTAAAATCGGGGATTAAACGAATAAGTTGTTGCATTTACGGGTTTTACGACAATTAAATTTATAAAAGTAAATTTATAAAACATCATGAACAGTAAACGTACTGTTCATCAAAAGGTTATAAAATATAAAAATGCAATATTTTTATATATCATCTTATTGCGAAGACGTGGACGTAAGAAACGCGGGAAACGGGTTTAAAACGGGAAAGTTATGCTAGTTTTTCTAAAACGATAATTATAAACGTTTTCGCTTTATAACAACGATTTATAAATACAAATAGATGGTAATGAGCTATATAGGATTGTGTACGATATTAGTTATCGAAGTGCATAGTACTTATACGACCTATGTTTGATTAGGTTGCCTTCGGATTCGTTCGTGACTCGTTATTTCACTTACTCGATTATTACTCATTCACTTCACTACTGAGGTGAGTTCATAGCCCCATGTTTTACTGGTTTTAAACATATTTTTAGGGTGAGAACATGCTTTGTTTTACAATTGGACACAAGTAACTTTGAAATACTTATTGTTTTGGATATTGCATACCATGCAATACCTACTGTTTTGGATATTGTATACCATGCAATACTTACTGTTTTGGATATTGCATACCATGCAATACTTACTATTTTGGATATTGTATTCCATGCAATACTTACTGTTTAGAATATTGTATACCATGCAATAATTCTGTTTTGGATATTGTATACATGCATTTACACACTCTAAAACAATTGCGGTTCCTACACTCTTATATTTACAAACCTAGAATAACAACAATTATGGTTGACGTTTTTAAAGACATGTTTTTCAGGAGTTCCAATAAGGCACGAGGTGCAAGGGATACATTGGTGGTCGTTATTTTGGAAGTCAATAGCATTATAGATTTGGTTGCATTACATATTTTGGGGAAAACATTTGTTTTCGAAATAGAATCTTTGTATAAATTAACAATGAACAAGTATAGCTTTGGGCTTTTGTAACAAACACTTTGCTAAATCTAATGTATCGGTTTTAAACGGCACTTTTAAAGGTCGTTCTCATATCTTGTGCAATGGTATTATGAAGTAACGCTCCCAAACCCATATTCCGATGCGACCCATTTTGGGGGTGTTACAGATTGGTAATCAGAGCCAAGGTTATAGAGAACCAGGTCAAATGTTTTGCTGGACTATAACCGTTTTTAAACATTGCATTCATACAAAGGGGTTTTTCACGGGACACACATACACTAGTTGTTTGCATTAGTTGGTCTTACTAGATGCTTACATGATTCATATTCATGTTTATATTATAGTACGTACATTACTATAAGGGCCTTACATATATATGCAAAGATGAGTTTGCATTTTTTTTGCATACTCTACAATTATTTATATAAGGGTTATTTATATAAATAGGGGAACATTCCTTTAGGCAAGGTAGCACTATAAGCTCGTAGGTCCTAAGCGCTACATAAACATTAAACTATCAAGTATGATATCTTACCATCGTTCATTTATGCCATGACGCACGCACTTCATATTTACCATACGATCCATCCTCACAACACTTCTATTTTTTGGAGGCATGACGAAGATACATAATAATCTAATCTTATTACTCTTCTAATTTTGAAGATAATTCCTCCAAGGAAAGCACCCAGAACCAAAACCACAACAGCAACAACAACCAACACCACATCTGTCACTAATGCCCAGCTTCATTCAATGATTGAGCAAGGTGTTACTGCTGCACTGGCAGCACGTGATGCAAACAGAAATGGCGATGACAGCCATACTTCGGGAACGGGTGTCAGAAGGACTGAACGCGTTGCTCAAGAATGCACTTACCAAGAATTTCTTTGAAGATGCAAACCTCTATATTTCAAAGGCTTGACGGGAGTTTTTGATCTAACTAATATGTTTAAATGGATAGAGACTGTGTTTCGCATAAGCCACTGCTCTGTGGAGAATCAGATCAAGTTTTCCACTTGTACTCTTTTAGCAGGTGCTCTGACGTGGTGGAATTCCCACGTTAGGATTGTTGCGTCATGTTGTTGGTATGCAATGGCTTAGGACAGAACTGATAAAGGAAATGAACGAAATGTATATGTCTATAGGAACGAGATGAAGAAGCTTGAGGATGAGTTGTTGAATTTGAAAGTAAAAGGTACCGCCGTAATAGGGTACAACCAATGTTTCTAGGAACTAGCACTGCTGTGTGTTCGAATATTTCCTGAAGAGTCTGACAAAGTTGAAAGGTATGTCGGTGGGTTGCCTGACATGATTCACGGAAGTTTTGTGGCATCAAAACAAATAAACCATGCCTGGAAGGCTAATGAAATGGGCAACGGAGTTGATGGGCAAAAATATAAGGGGGGGGGGAGGGATTAGCACACTTGCTGAACGTCAAGCTGAGAATAAGAGGAAACTTGATACAAAACTAATCAAACTCAACAACAATCTCCCAAGAGACAAAATATGGCTCGAGCTTACGCCGCTGGGACTGGTAAAAGGAAGGAGTATGCTGGAACCCTTCCATTGTGCAACAGGTGCAAGCTACACAACAATGGGCCATGTACTGTAGAGTGCGGGAATTGCAAGAAGGTTGGCCACATGACCCGGGATTGTAGGAATCCTGCTGCAGCTAGGAATCAAAGAAACCTAACTTGCTATGAATGTGGAAATCAAGGGCACTACAGGAGTGATTGCCCATAATTGAAGAATCAAAACCATGGAATCCAGCGGATGGGTACCAAAGCTGTGGAATGGTGTATCCTTAGGAGGGAGGAGAAAAAACGTTCAAGACCTTAACAACCTTGAAGATGAGATTGAAAGCTTAAAAAGAGAAAGTTGTCTCACTTTCCCTAGTAAACCCTAAGTTGGAACTATCTTAGACTTTATTTCCCTAGGAGTTCTTGTTGTATTTCTCTTAAACATTCGTTATACGAATGATTTCAAATTATCTATCGAATCTATGTATTGTGAAATTTCTGCCAATCTACTCCAATTCTCTAATTATTCATGTAAGTCATTTATAAATATAACGCTCTTTCTGACGAGTATATGCGCATGCATAGTTAGTCATCAATTTATGCTGACTTGATCAACTTGTATAATTTCATCGGAAGGACCATGCCATGCTGAGAGTAGTCACCTTAAAACTTCTTGTCAAAAGACAATTTTCTATTTATATCAAGTTCTGCGTGCGTATTCATAAAATGTAATCATCGCGAGAAAACCAAACTGACAATAATAATCACTAAGTAAACTCTTACACCACCGTACTATATAAAGTCGACATCATTTTATACAAAAATCCTATGTCCAAAAGTCAAGACGCATCCCTAGTCACCCTAGGACGATCCACTAACAAGTTTACTCGCCATTAAGGAATATACCAATTCATCATTTTCGACGAATACGTAATACCATAGAGCTTGGTAGTTACGATACCACCATAGGTATAAAGTCGTTATCACTCTAAGAAAGATGTTATAACTGACGCGTTAAGCAAAAAAAAAAGCCTGCTAGAAGTCGACCTTTGGTCGTGACAATAAATATTAAACCAACATCACAAATCCTGAACACTCAAGTTAGATCACATAAAAGGGGAATGCAAATGAGTTACCAAACGTGGTAACAAAATATTCGAATGACATAAAATAAAAATAACAAATAGAATTGTTGCCACAACATCCGTTTATTATCTTAGAAATAAGATTACATAAGGACATAAAGGAAATACAAGCTTTATTACAACCCTCCCTAGCAATAATATCTATTTCTTGCAAAGGAGATCCACGCCGATTGCAAGAACAATGAGGGGCACGAGAATTGCTAGATATAAAGGTCCAAGTACTGAAATCTTTTTCGTATGGGAAGTTAGGCAAGATAATGCGGTAAGGGAGTGCTATCGCGGTCGCCATCGCCAAGAGCGTGATGATGTGCAACATTTTTGAGGATTGGATAAGAGAAAATGTAAGTGAAAGATTAAGTGTTGTATGGAGAAATAGAGGATAAAAATTTGGTATTTAAAGAGAGGAAGTAGCCGTTGGGGCTACTATTCATAGCCGTTGGAGTTACTGTTCATATAATTTTTTTTTTTACCCACACCTCTTCACAAAGACCGCACCATCGTCAAGTGCCGCGTCTTAAGCCTTGAGGACAAGGCTCATTTAACGGGGGGAGTCTATAACACCTCGTGTTTTAGGGTCATTTACGACGTCAATAAATTCACTATTTATTTTTAGTATTGTACGCGTTTGCTTTTAAATCGTAATCGTTAAGTTAAATTCGTAAGCTAAAAATTATCGTTTCATGTAAACGGGCATCGAACAATTAAAGTTACATCAAGCAAGTGTTAAGTAATTATTTTGAGGATAATTATTAACTTCGTTTATTTTATTTTTATTGGTTACGTAAAGTGTTTACGTTTCGCGATAAAATAACGTTTTAGGCATTCCAAGAACACACCAAAAATTTTATACGCTGTCAACCAAATACCACAATTATACCAATAACCAAATTTACAAATTTTCATCATATGTATCCACCTATGGCTGGATTTGGTGTGATAGACCAAGTGAAATATCTCATTTTCTTACAACTTGACTTGTACCTACAACAACTAATTAAATCACAAGACTTTCACTAGGAAAAATGACCAACTCTTCCTTCATCATGTTTCTTTATGAACCATAGACTTAATTCATCTAGCTACAAGATGTATATAATGCCTTATCTAGTGAATGAAACACATACAATTCTCATTTCCAAGGTAAAAACCATAAAATCCCCTCCCTTTTGGCTCACATACCCACGGCTCAAACCAAAACAACACCAAATCCATATAAAAATTTATTTATAACATTTATACACATTCCTACATGATATCTAATATAACCTAAGGTGGTTAGAAGGTTTGGTTTAAGGGTTACAAGTGTTTAAACAAGAAAGTGCAAGATTAGGGTTTTGATTTGGAATTAGGGTTTTCAAGGGTTGCAAGTTAGGGTTTGGTTGCTCAATACAAGTGTTTTATATCATTGTTGTTCTCATTCTTACTTCATGTATGGTTTCCTAAAAACTCTTAATATCTTTGCTTTCATGATTTTATGCATATATAAGTTCTATTTAGCAAATCACCATTTAGGAACTTATTTTCTTGAAAAATGGAAAGTTTTACTTATGATCATGGTATGATATACTTTTTCAAGTGATATATTATTGTTAGGAACATGTAAGAAATGCAAGTATATACACTATATGAGTGTTGGTTAAGTTATGTAAAGCATATATAAGTAAACGTATAAAAAGTTACTTATAAATGTTCATGAACAAATGACTATGTAAACTTGATGTTCTTGGGATTCTTGGACAATATATGGATTAATCATGGACTAGGGAGCCTAAATATGGAAGACATGTGAAAATGAGTGTTGTAATAGACTTGTAACAAAGCGATTAAGCTAGAAAGTTACGAAAACAGGTTTTAACATATTTTTATGAAGTATGTTTGAATTTGATTTTTAAGGTATATATTTTATATTTTTATAAAATACTATGTCTCATGACGATTCCAAAAAGGTAAGAAACTTGAAAAATGGATTAATAACGAAAAGGATACGATAAAAACACGATTTACGTTAATACCGGTTTTATAAAATGAACTTTATAAAAGCAAGTTAATAAATACTTGCTAAAACAGAAAGTTTAGTTTTCTTCACAGAATTGTACATACTTGTTAGGTTTCAAAATGATAAGAATAATATATTTTCTATTATAAACGAAAGAGTTTGAATTTCGCAAGTTCGATAATTAACAACTGTTATAAATAAATTTATAAAAAGTTACTGTTCATGAGCGAAACATTTATTTTTGTAAAACCCCATAAATAATTGGATACTTTCCAATTACGAGAACGTGCTCGAAAGGAATTACTAAAAACGGAGCTAAAAACGAAGAAATACGTCGTGATGATAATTAAAAGTTTATAAAAGTAAATTTTAGAAACTATGAACAGTAAAAATTTCTGTATTCATTCAGCAGGACCCCACTTTATAAAAAATGAGATAATTTGAAGCACGAAGACGGTGCTTGAAGGATTTGCTTAAATCGGGGTTTAAACGATATAATTGTTGCTTTTTCGGGTTTTACGACAATTCAATTTATAAAAGTAAATTTATAAAACTTCATGAACAGTAAAAGACTGTTCATAGAAGGTTATTATAATATACAAATGTATATTTTTTTTATCCATATTAATGCGAAGACATGGACGTAAGAAACGCGGAAAACGAGTTTAAAACGGGAAAGTTATGCTAGTTTTTCTAAAATGATAATTATAAACATTTTCACTTTATAACAACGATTTATAAATTACAAATAAATGGTGATGAGCTATATAGGATTGTGTACGATATTAGTTATCGAAGTGCATAGTACTTATACGACTTATGTTTGATTAGGTTGCCTTCGGATTCGTCCGTGACTAGTTATTTTACTTACTCGATTATTACTCATTCACTTCACTACTGAGGTGAGTTCATAGCCCCATGTTTTACTGGTTTTAAATATATTTTTGGGGTAAGAACATGCTTTGTTTTACAATTGGACGCAAGTAACTTTGAAATACTTACTGTTTTGGATATTGCATACCATGCAATACTTACTGTTTTGGATATTGTATACCATGCAATACTTACTGTTTTGGATATTGCATACCATGCAATACTTACTGTTTTGGATATTGTATTCCATGCGATACTTACTACTTTGAATATTGTATACCATGCAATACTTACTATTTTGGATATTGTATACCATGCAATACACACTCTAAATAATTGCGGTCCTACACTCATACATTTTACAAACCTATGAATTCACCAACATTATTGCTGACGTTTTAAAGCATGTTTTTCAGGAGGTCAATAAGGCACGAGGTGCAAGGGATTCATTGGTGGTCATTATTTTGGAAGTCAATAGCATTAAAGATTTGGTTGCATTACATATTTAGGGAAAACGTTTGTTTTCGAACTAGAATCTTTGTATAATTTAACAATGAACAAGTATAGCTTCAGGCTTTTGTAACAAACACTTTGCTAAATCTAATGTATCGGTTTTAAATGACACTTTTAAAGGTCTTTCTCATACCTTGTGCAATGGTATTATGAAGTAACGCTCCCAAACCCATATTCCGCTGCGACCCATTTTGGGGTTGTTATACTAGTTGTACTAGATTTTTTGCAAAAAACCAATCAAAAATGTGTCTTTTTGGGTTTTGAAAATTTAGGTTTCGTTATAGTTACAACCGATCTAGTTTTTTTGTTGGAACCGAACTAGTTGTTTTCTCTTGGAACCGAACTAGTCATTTTCTCTTAGAACCGAACTAGTCATTTTCTCTTGGAACCGAACTAGTTGTTTTCTCTTGGAACCGAACTAGTAATTTTCTCTTGGAACCGAACTAGTTTGTTTGTGTTGAAACCGAACGAGTTGACTTTAGTTGGAACCGAACGAGTTGTTATTAGTTGGAACCGAACTAGTTGATTTTAGTTTGAACCGAATTAGTTTTCTTCAGTTAGAACCGAACTAGTTTTCCTCTCAGTTACACCCAAACTAGTCTTGTTTGTTGGAACCGAACTAGAAGATCGAACGAGTTAACCGAACTAGTTAACCGATCCAGTCGAACCGATCTAGTTGTTATTAGTTGGAACCGAACGAGTTGTTGTTAGCTTGAACCGAACCAGACTAACCGAACAAGACCAACCGAACTAGTATTTTCCTCTTGAGCCAAACTAGTATTTTCCTCTTGAGCCGAACTAGTTTTCAACCAAACTAAGTTACTCCTTTGGGAACCGAACAAGATAACCGAACTAGTAAAGTTTCTTGACAACCGAACGAAGTGCAAACCAAACTAGTAACTTTCAAACCAACACCTAACAAACTCAAATTTCTAAATTTCTAAATTATAC
>BQNB010114082.1:0-21819 GCA_026074375.1 Tanacetum coccineum
CAACTTAACAAGGGAAACTCCATAACACATTTTATTTGTTTTCCTTGTTTTTTTTGTAACCTCATTTGTTTTTTTGAGAATGAAAAACAATATCACATGAACGCGTTTTATATGTTTTCTGGAAAATAAATCTTTTTTTTTTTTTACAAATCTGAAAACACAAAACTAAGAAATTTTTCTCCAACTAAACGCAACCTAAGTATCTCATAAGTTGCAAATACGGTCCATTATAGCCTTGTAATGCAGAACATGTATGAAATGTAGTCGGCATAGGAGGCTTTCGATTTGGATTCACCTGGACCAAATTACCCTTAAAGTTTATGCAAACGATATCACAAGTCACAATATAGGTAAAGGCAATAAGCCATCATGCTAAATTCTAAATACGCTTTAATCCAAAATAAGCCGTGCAACTTTTTTACCTCTTATCATCCTTACCCATATATACATTTATTATTAGTACACGACTCTTTATAAGTTTATAACATATATAACAAATTAGAGGTTTCGATAATATTAATACAAATAATGCCGATGACCTCATTTTCTCATTCTATAAAATAATAGCAACATGCTAAATTCTCATTTGACACAGATATATTAATCACGCAACAATAAATTGAATAGTTTACAAAAAGTCAATGAGTCAAGATCATATAAAAAATATATCAAAATAAAAAGTTTAAAAAGTATTGGGAAGATAATGATCTTTTCTAGCCCTTTTTTATTTGATTTTACTTTTGCAACTTATTATTATTATTATTTTTTTCTATTTTCATTCTTAATTGATGAACATTATGATCAAAATAATGAACATTATATCTTTTTTTTTTAAAACTGATGAACAATATAATCTCAAAAAAATAAAAATTGATGAACATTGTAATAACAAAACAAGAAAAAATTGTTCAAAAAGAAAATTGATGAACAACGTGTTTAAAAAAAAATGATGAACATTGTAATAACAAAAAAAGAAAATTGATGAACAAAGTGATCTAACTGATGCACATTATGAGTTAACGGATGAACAACATCAAAGAAAACTTATGAACACTTTGATAACAAAAAACAAGCTCTTTAAAAAGAAAACTGATGAACAACATGATCTAACTGATGAACATTGTGATGTAACTGATGAACATTGTGATTTAACTGATGAACAATATCAAATAAAACTGATGACATTGTCAAAAAGAAAACCGATGATCTAACTGATGAATATTGTGATGTTTATAAGAAAACTTATGAGCTATCGTTGATGAACACGTATTGCAAATTCGAGGTTTCATTGATTATACTCTTCTTTTTTTTCAAAAAATATGAAAGCTTTTATAAAAAAACTAAGACATTTATATTATAAGGATTTTTTTAACTTGTGCCCTTAAGGACACAAGATAAGAAGTCAGAAAAGTATAAAAAAAGTACACACTGAAAGGTAAAAAAAGTACTCAGAGGCTAACAAAATTTGCGAGTCCCTGCGTATCTTTTTGTACTTTTATGTAGACATCTGGCTTCTAAGTTAGAAAAACCCATATTATAATTTACGCCTTTAAGCTTTAAAAATTGTCCCTATTATAATTCATAAGTTTGTTCTTGCCCAAAAAATTTAAAAGTTTGTTACACTTTTAAGTGATTATAATATAAGGGAATATATTAGCTACAATTTTATATAACTAACTAGCTACAATTTTATGCTATAATCGGTGGGTCCTTAAGTATGAAAGTGGGTCTCAAAGTCTTTTGTGTGAGTCCCTGAGTTATTTATTGTGTATTTTATGTGCAGAATTGTAGCCAGTTGGCTACAATAATTGTAGCCAGTTGGCTACAATAATTGTAGCCAAATTATTCATGTTTGGCAAAAGTAACTGTTACTGAAACTAGAGATAGAGCTGTAGATGGAGATGGAGATTATAAAAAGAGATTATTATTATAAGTTACATGAAGTAGCATTTGATTTTAAAAGATTATAAAATTTTTTTTTTTTTATAATCTCATATAAGTTTATTTGTCAAACGAAGCTTATATTTTAAAAAGCTTATTTTTTCAAAAAAATAATTACAATCTCATAATATAATCATAATGAGCTGTCATTTACAAGTTGAGATTATAGGACAATTTCTACTATTAAAAAAATAATTTATATGCAAAAAGTTATAGGTCTGAATATCTTTACTGATCGAGTCAAATAAATCCTTCAAAAATTCAGATACGTAATTTTGACCGATTCAATAAAAAGTATGCACAGGTGATCGTATGAGCATAAAAGAATTGCCAGTCCAAAATAAGCTGTCATCAACAAATTAAGACTAGAAATAAATTAAATAGACGGTCCTTGTGGTTTGGTTAAACTATCACCTATAGCCCTTTAACTTGTTTTTGCACTCACATTTTTAACTTGTTTTTGCACTCGCATTCTAGTTTTCAAGCTTAGTAATCTCCAACTCCAGCATCTTAGACTTTTTCCGTTGAATCCATTCATGTTTAACACATTTAATTATAATCGCCTTTTCAACCCGTGGCGGAACCAGAAAGTTAGAGGATAAAAGACAAAAAACTCTTTTTTAACAAAAGTCGTTTTGCACACGAAGATGAAAATTAATATATCAAGTTTTTACACTAGTTGGCTTCAAGGTGGATGGGAATTTAATTTTGTGATGAAATACACTTTAATAAAAAGGTCAATAATTTTTTTACACTATAAACCGAATTTATTTGGCGAATCATGGAGAGCATTGCCCCCATACCAACCAAATACAAATGCTTTCGTCTTTAATTTCATCATCTTTTTTTACTTTTAGCTTCATCTTCTTTACTATTTATTATCATTAAAGCACCTGAGAGTACGATGAACTTAAGAGCACTTTGACCATTATATTATCATGTACAAGGTATATGAGTGGAAAAGCAACTAACAAATGGTACTATCAGAAAATATCAGGGTTCATAGTTTATAAGTTAAGGAATGTGTGCAATAAAAAATGATCAAAGTCCTGTAGGGAAAAATCAAACAAACTAATAAGAACTATCCTCGTATGGTTAAGGTAGTCTTGACGACTAGTTGTGGTAGTATGCGTTGGAGGTTTGGTTATGGTGTTGTGGCCAGTGTAATGATTATGGAAGGTAATGACTTTTTCAAATATATGTATTTCACGATTGGTATTTTCCAAGGTTATGTATAGTATGAGGCATGATCAAGCCTCACGTCATAGCGGCTATGACGAAGCTTTTGCGTTTTTAAACCGTGGCTTAAGGCGACACAAAATATACAAATATTTATATATTTATATCATATTTCATATATATTGAGTTTACATAAAGCGTTGTACATAATAAATAAAGTTAATAAATTATTCTTACATTTAATATTCTTTATTTTTTTTATCGGAGTTGAATCCAAAAAACCCGTCACGCCTCACGCCTTAGCGTGCCTTATCACGCCTCGCCTCACGTCACACCTATAATCGACGCCTTTGTCCATTTGGTAACGTGGAGGCCATGCCTTACGTCTTAGCAACGCCTTGGCATCGCCATGGCGCGCCCTTTAGAACTTGGTTTTTTCGGTTAGTTACATATTTATCTTTTTATGATATGAATTGGATAAGTTTTCGTGTAATGTTAACATTTTTGATAATTTTTGCCTTTGCAAGACTTCAAATTAGTGATCTTATCTTCGGTAAATTCGTTAGCTATAAAAATTTACAATGGTTTTGTTTGCAGTCAGAAGTATGAGAAAGATATTGAAGACGATAGGTATTTACGCTAAGGGTGCATGTGTTATAGAATTGTCCATACATGTAAAGGGTGAAAAATCCTCATATTTAACATTTAACAACATTCATTATATTTTAGGACTTGAAACCTCCATGTTGGAGGCCATTAGTGCACTTTTCTTGTAAGGAGGATTAAATGTGAAATCATAAAAAACCATAAGGGACCAACCAATTATTTTTCCTCAAATTCAATAGGGGTATCAATAAAGAGTCCAGATAGTGTATTTTCCACACACAGTTCACATACATCTCACCTGACAGGCCAAAAACCCTCTACAATCATAAACCGGTTCAATAGTTGAAACGAAAAAAAGAAAGAGACCAGCTGAAGAAGTTGATATGGATCCGAGTCGCATACAGTCAAGGTAACGTTTATAACTCTTTTTCATTCGACAGTTCAGATATAATAAAAATCGAGTTAATTGAGCCACATAAATAAACTAAATGGGTCATAATTATAAAACAAGCCTTTAGTAAGAACAGATCAAGAAGAACATGGATAAAGATGATGATGATGGTTTTTATGGTTCCTTTTGATTTTAATATTTCATATATTACTTTAATTTGATTATAGTTGTTTCTTTTTTGTTTTCATAATTAATTCTATGAAACGCCTAATTGAATCTGATGATGGTTTTAGTTTGAATTTTACAATTTAATTGCTGGTTTTCTTCATTTTTATTTAGCGTAGTCAGTAGCTGTAAATCAGTAGCGGTTAGTGTTAGCTGTAAGTGTTTTGTTTTGTGTGTTTGGCGTGCTTGCCAATAAGTTGTATGGTTTTCAACTCACCATATCTGTTTAAGTGAAGAGTTGGCTAGCCCACAAGTTTATGGATTGTGGTAAAGGCTGTGGAAAAACCATAACTAGTCCATGAGATTATGGCTTATGGTAAAGACAAATTGCAAATCCATATTAGATGGTTGACACTTTACCAAAAAGTGGATGGTACATCAACTCACCAAGTTTCATGTATAAAGAGTTGATATGGTAATCAATCCACCATGGAATTTACCTTTTCTAAGTACAAAGTAGGATTTGATAGCCTGAGCAAAACGGCTACGGGTAAAGGCATATCAAATCCGTTCATGGCTGTAATAGGATTTGCCAGAAAAAACATATATGGTTATTCAACTCACCAATGTTTCATGTATTGAGAGTTGAAATGGTTTTCAGGTCATCCATGGACATGCACCTTTCTGGTGTCCCCAAAGGACTGACTACTCCAGGTAGTTATTGGCTAACTGGTAAAGAGACATCAAATCCATTAAATTTTCAATGATTCACCTCTCACAGGAGTTAACACACCTGGAAGTGATGAGAATAGACTGAAACTTTATGATTTGATGTACATATAGTCAATGTTGCTGCTTATTCAAGTGTTGCTGAAGAGATATGACTTGTTGCTGTGAAGTGCTGATTATGATATCTAGAAGATTAGTTGCTGCAAAGATCAGGTAGTGATCAATTCAAAGGGTTGCAGTTCAAGAATAATTCAAAGATAATGCTCACAAAATCCTCAAGAAGCTTATAATGAAGACACTCAAAGAAACTTGAAGATCACAAGTGAAGTTCAAGTTAGGGGAGGATTGTTAGGAATTATTGTAAACAGACTTAAGTCGGATAGTTATAGAGTTAAGTCTGGTAGACCTAGTTATGTCTGCCAGTACTAAGTTAAGTCTGGCAGTACTATAGTTAGTACTGTTCTTATCTAGTTAAGTCTGTTTATGTAACAGAATAGTGATAATAGTTATCTTAGAGATATCTTATGAGATATCTTAGGAAATGATATGCATTATCCTTTCACACGTTTGTAAAGCCCATTAGGGTTTCCTTGGGTGTATAAAAGGAACCCTACGACATAGTGTTTGAGATATAAAAAAACTAATAGAAATCAATAGCAATATACGAAGTTAGTTTTACAATTGTTCTTCTTTGTACTTGTGTTAAGATTCCGCATTAGCACATAGTATTCATAGTCATTGTCTCTCTTATAGTTGATTTGGATTTATTCAAGTTAGCTATTGGCTTACAAAATGCTAATCAGATCTAAGACTTTGGACCTACAGTATGCGTTGGAGGTTTGGTTATGGTGTTGTGGCCAGTGTAATGATTATGGAAGGTAATGACTTTTTCAAATATATGTATTTACTCGCATTAGGTATTTTCAAGGTTATGTTATAGTATGAGGCATGATCAAGCCTCACGCCATAGCGGCTATGACAAAGCTTTTGCGTTTTTAAACCGTGGCTTAAGGCGACACAAAATATACAAAATTTACTATATTTATATCATATTTACATTATATATTGAGTTTACATAAAGCGTTGTACATAATATAATTAAAGTCTTATAAATGTTTTATTGTGTGTGTGTGTGTGTGTGTGTGTTTATTTTTTGCTTATGTGGCTCGCGCTGAATCCAAAAAAACCGTCACGCTTAGCGTGCCTTATAACCACGCCTCACCTCACGCCACGCCTATAGTCGACGCCTTTGTCCATTTGGTATGTGGCATGCCATCGTGCGCTTACGTTCTTGTAGCGACGCCTTCTTGGGGCTTCGTTCATGGCGCGCCCTTTTAGAAATTGATATTTTCGGTTAGTTAACAATTTATCTTTTTATGATATGATATTGGATAAGTTTTCGTGTAATGTTAACATTTTGATAATTTTGCCTATTGCGAAGACTTTAATGTGTGTGTGTGTGTGACGCTCGTTACGCTTCGGTAAATTCGTTAGTGTATATATATATTTAAATGATTATTTGTTTGCAATCAGAAGTATGAGAAAGATATTGAAGACGATAGGTATTTACGCTAAGGGTGCATGTGTTATAGAATTGTCCATACATGTAAAGGGTGAAAAATCCTCATATTTAACATTTAACAACATTCATTATATTTTAGGACTTTGTGTGTGTGTCCTGTGTGTGCGATAGCCCGCACACCACGCCCCCCCCCCCCCGCACCCCCCCCCCCGCCCTGCAACCTTTTTATGTAAGGAGCATTAAATGTGAATCACACATAAAAAACCATAAGGGACCAACCAATTATTTTTCCTCAAATTCAATAGGGGTATCAATAAAGTGTTGTGTGTGTGTGATTTTCCCACGCACAGCGCGCACTCACTCTCTCATGAGACTGCTCTCTAGACCTAGCGCACAAAAAAAAACCCTTCTCACTCTCCGCATAAACATGGTCTCAATACGCTCGCCGCCTTCTCGAAAAAGTATAGAGAGATAAGAGACCGTGAGTTGTGTGTGTGTGTGTCGACGATAGCTGGCTCTCGCAGCGCATTACAGTCAGGTAACGTTTATCACTCTTTTTCATTCGACAGTTCAGATATAATAAAAATCGAGTTAATTGAGCCACATAAATAAACTAAATGGGTCATAATTATAAAACAAGCCTTTAGTAAGAACAGATCAAGAAGAACATGGATAAAGATGATGATGATGGTTTTTATGGTTCCTTTTGATTTTAATATTTCATATATTACTTTAATTTGATTATAGTTGTTTCTTTTTTGTTTTCATAATTAATTCTATGAAACGCCTAATTGAATCTGATGATGGTTTCAGTTTGAATTTTACAATTTAATTGCTGGTTTTCTTCATTTTTATTTAGCGTAGTCAGTAGCTGTAAATCAGTAGCGGTTAGTGTTAGCTGTAAGTGTTTTGTTTTGTGTGTTTGGCGTGGAGCATTTAGGCATCGAGCGTTGTGATCTTTAGTTCTCGTTTGACAAGTAACATAACAAGTAGCTTTATCTAATTTTTTTAGAATGCTCATTTTCCAATGCTCCATGAAGTAGCCATTTAAGAGCGTTGAGCATTTAGGGTGTGTTGGCGCGGAGCATTTAGGACCATATATCATTTGCCAAACGTTTTTATAGAAAAAACTGCTATTGCCACCTTCTACTCGGTGCTACCGCTACTTTTGCCAAACACACTCGAAATAGCGTTATAGTTTTAAAGTTTGTTTTATCAGTGTTAGAATTTTAACACTTGTTTTCACCGCTTGTGTTATATGCTAAACGCTAACCGCTCTTAAATGCTCCAAAATGCTTTGTGCCAAACATATAACTTTTTTTTTTGTTTGATGAAGAAAATAACCTTAATTTTATAAAATCTTTTGGTGGCCAGGTTATAGTCTTCGTTTTGACTCATTACCCAAACCGCTGTTTTGCCACCTCTACTTTTTGTTATTGAAATTATGATGAATGAATTGTTATGGTCATTTCAGGTTATTGCATAAGGCAGGATATATTACTTACTTGACCGTATATGGAATCGTGCTGCAAACAATTGCCCAAAGGGCTGATAAATCCACCGATGAAAATAATATACGCTTGGGAATTACCTTGGGAGCTATAGTTGTGAACTTGGCTGCGGACCTATGGGCGTTAACTCTTACAGACGATATACCACACAATCACTGGAAAATTATTGTTTTCAAAATCGTTTTCATCTTTACGGGGATCCTATCTCCTTATGCAGCTTTTTCTATGTTGGCACCAGATTGGTTCACTTGGTATGTTTTTGTCATCATATGCACTGTTATAACTCTTTACAAGTGTTATAACGTTCTAAAATCCACGTTCATATGGGCTTATGAGAAAGTTGTTGATGCTACAAATTACCTGATTGGAAAGCTTTCGGAACTGATATGGGGAGATCAAGTGGAGACTAATGCTGCTCCCCCTCCTCGTGCTAGTGTCTAAAATAAAGAATATTCCTGCACGCCGAATAGGGCTTGCGCTAGTGTGTAATATGTATCATTTTGTGTAGACTTTATTTTGCAATGCATAGACATTCATACATTCCTTATAATATAACTTTTGATTTGTAGAGGATGATTTATGATTTTTGTGCAGAAAATCAATGTTCGGGTGTTATTTTTCTCAAAGTATACAATTAATTAGTTACTTTAAAGCCTTGATTGATGCATTAGTGTTTTGCGAGCATATTAATTAGTTCGTGTTTGGGTTTGGTAAAATCATTAATTCAACAACTTACTTTTATGTAGTTAGTTAGTTATGGTTAGTAGTTTGTGATTAATCTATCATGGTGTTTGGAACAATAAGAGATTGCAATGAAGTCTTCAGTTATTAATTTACTGTGTTTTAGGTTGCTTAGATATATACACTGATCAGAATACAGATTGTGGTATCATTTAAGTTTAGATATACCTACCATTTGCAACGTAGAATTAAGTTCCAGAGAAAGTAATTTACAAACTATCGCAACAATCTACAAGGGTACAAACCATATTAGTGGTTATTTAGAGAATTGGTATATCTGAATTAGCAACTCACCTTCCAGATTATTAGAAACAAAAGATGTTTGCTCTTACTAGTTATCATTTTCTAAGTTTCCTATTAAGGGCAAGACCAAATGGTCGATCCGGATAGAAAGACCAAATGTGACTAGTACTAAGCATAAGAAAACTATGAAAAAACAGACAGCGTCTTCCCATTGTGCTCATATGAAAACAATTAGCATTTTCTCAGCTACATGAGAAGGTATTACAACCAAATTACCAGCTACAGCAAAAAATGTGGTTCACGTCAAACAAAAAGGGGTGCGCTGCAACTGATATTACACAAGTTGCTGGTGTTTGGAGTGTTAGTATAAATGGGCACGAAAAACAGAAAAACTGCTGGATTACATGTTGTTTGCTGATTGCCATTGTTTTCGTTTATAATGCTCTTTTGTTTCTCTGTGAATTACTATATAGTGTAGCTGTTTGGCTTTGATCATTCATATGTTCGACTAGTTCAGTCTTCCATAAGGCAATGTCCTAGGTGAACTTTGTGAAGTGAAAGATGTGACCCTCGTCTCTCCTATGGTGATTTGATTCAATAAGATGATTTTAAGCTCCTAAAATGTACTATCACCCAATTCAGAAACCTTAACGGGAGATTCAGCCACGTCATCAATCCCCCAACTGTAACTCGTGATGTCAGGATTGCCTAAAATGGGTCGATCTGGGTTTTTTATCCTCAAACGGATCAAATGGGTATACTAAAAAAACTTGGTTAAACTTAAAAATGAAAGCATTTGGAAAGCCACCCAAGGTGTATCTTAAATGTACAAAACATAATGAATCATTTTAATTAAATTTGATTATTGCTTTTCAAAAAAATTAAATTTAATTATTGCTAAAATATTAAAAAATTTGTAATCATATTCAACATGCTAATTGGTCATAAATCAATCTATGTTTTTGCATTAATAATTATTTAGTCTGTCCAACCCAGCTGAAATTCTAGTACACCCCCGATTATCATGCAAGCCTTCTGATATCATTGAACTCGCTATGTACCTTGTGCATTTTCCCTGGCAATCTACAATGAATAAAAAGCCATCCAATTTCCATTCTGATCTTGGCAAGAGCTTTACTCGTATCACACTTCTGTGTATATCACAAAATATCAGCCTATAACTATAGGAAGATTTACTCGGTGTAGCTATAAGCATGATTTTGACCCATGATTTCGTCCATCTCGATGTGACAATGTAGCTATAAGCAGAAAATATTTTTACATGTCAAACGAAATCAAAACTGGAAATCCACCATTAGAAGAAGAAAGGAATAAAACAGTAGTTTGGGTAACGAGTACAACCTAGTAATGAGTTTTGGAACTACTTAACATTTGGATTCACCTGGACCAAATTACCCTCCTTACAGTTCATTCTAAACTACATATTATTACTTCTTTAAAATGTATATTCAAAAGTTGCCCAAAGTATATTCAAAATCTATAGAACCTCCAAAACTTTTTTGTTTTACACAATAGATTGTAAATGTGATTATATAGTTCACTTGATCCAAGTATAACCATATAGAACTGGAGAAAAGAATTGTTACCAGACGCATTTTGACCCATACAAAAGTTACCTTAAATTAATTTGTTCATTCAACCAACCCAGCTTGCAAACTAATTTATGCATAAAAGTCCAATCAAATGCCGATATGTTCCTCTAATTAACTCATTCTTACAAACCAAAAAGGAGGTATAAAAAAGTCCAGTGGCGGATCAGTAAAAGTTATAAGGTGCATTTCATTTAAGTTAATGAAGACTTGTAACACAACAATTTGGGACAAGGTGCATTTCGGAAAATCAGTACTTTTGACCAAAATATACACTGTGAAATTAGGGTTGACTCTATAAAGCAGTAAAGATAGAATGAGAGAATTGTTAAACTCATGGTTTTGCAGGTTTATAAAAGAATTACAACTTTCTTAAGTGTTTTTTATTTTTAAAAATACTTAAATTTTTTGAGTTTTCTTGTAACTGGGCGTTTGACGCGTTCAAGATATCTGGACCCTGGTCACACCCCAAAATCGGGAAGGCTGAGGACATGTATCATTGGGGGTGCGACTTAAGGTACAAAGTTACAAGTCACAGAAAAACGACCTCAAAAGGGACGTTTTAATAAAATGTCACATTTCCAATTTTATAAGAAAATGTCAGGTGTTAGCGAAAGGTCTTCACGTTTACTGTATTTGAAAACTATTGTCCAAAATGTTTATTTTAATGGTACTCAAATTATTAAGCGTTCAAATGTATATCCGCGGATCGAATGCTCCCATGTCATTAGCAATGCTTAACCTGAGAAAAATACTTTGCTAAAAACGTCAATAATAATGTTGGTGAATTATAGGTTTAAGTATAAAAGCATATCTGAATATATTTAAGAAATATTCAGAGGAAATAAAGCTAGCGTTACAGCATTAAAAAGTATCAGTTCGAAATCCAAGTAGGTGATTTAAACAAATCAAAGAAATGTTAATGTAATCTAACAGTTTAGTGGCTGGTCAACAAGGATTTAAGTTATGTTGGACTAAAGTACGTAATTCGAAGTCCAAAACATTTATTATTGTACTTAAACTCTTTGAATCGAAGCTGTATTTCCGTATTTATATGGGAATTGCACCAGAGTTCGTAATTATAACGGATTGGCACCAGTAATCGTAATTTATAATGGGATTTGCACCAGTATTCGTAATTATAACGGATTTGCATCTGGTAATCGTAATTATAAACCGGATTTGCACCAGAATTCGTATTTATATAATGGATTTGCACTAGTAATCGTTAATTATAACGGATTTGAACCAGTAAATCGTGGCTCTTAGGCAATAGACATTCATGTTAATAATATGATAGCCATAACAATTTGAAACACTTGTGTACAATAATTTCACGGTTTCAGATAATAGGCATTCATAAATCTCAAATCATGTGGTAAACAAATCAAGATTTAGTAATAATAGTCAGGTAACGTTACTATAGAAATCAATAAGTATAGGTGTAAAAACAAGCACGATATTCTCACCTCGAACAACAGTTTTAGGAAAAACATTTTTAATAGAAGAAAACGGTGGGGCTATGTACTCACTAAGTATTGAATGAATGAACACTAGCACTACTTTACAAGACAAGTTTAAGACCATACAGAAAAGTAGTTGATAAATAATAAGTGAAAGCTAACTGACTAACATAATGACCAATAAGTTAACTAGGTCATAATATTACATATACTACTGCAACAAATTCTTGTTAGTCCCCTCTAGCCTTGTAATGCAGCATGAATGTAATTGGCATAGAAGGCTTTGGATTGTGATGCACAATGCTGATTTTGCGAGTGGAAGTCAACTTGAATTTGGATTCACCTGGACCAAATTACCCTTCCTTACAGTTCATTCTAAACTACATATGATTACTTCTTTAAAATGTATATACAAAAGTTGCCCAAAGTATATTCAAAATATAGAACCTCCAAAACTTATTAGTGTTACACAATAGATTGTAAATGTGATTATATAGTTCACTTGATCCAAGTATAACCATATAGAACTGGAGAAAAGAATTGTTACCAGACACAGTTTGACCCGTACAAAAGTTACCTTAATTAATTTGTTCATTCAACCAACCCAGCTTGCAACCACTAATTTATGCATAAAAATCCAATCAAATGCCGATATGTGCCTCTAATTAACTCATTCTTACAAACCAAAAAGGAGGTATACAAAAGTCTAGTGACGGATTAGTAAAAGTTATAAGGTGCATTTCATTTAAGTTAATGAAGACTTGTAACACAAAAACTTGGGACAAGGTGCATTTTGGAAAATCGGTACTTTTGACCAAACTTTACACCACGCATGAAAAGTCCATGTGGTCCATTCCACCAAGTACTCTAGTTTGTCACCAAAATCTTGACGGAAGTGAAATGTGATGCTATCAACGATCACCACCTTAATCTGTAAAACCATTCAAACAATTCAATCTTTCATAAGGGCCAAGGCTAATTATAGCCTCACTTTTTCATTGCTTGTACTGTCAAGTGGTAGCCAAACCACTTGTTGGTTTGCTATGTTTTGGTAGCCTCAGCTAGCTTATCACTTTTAGTCTGACAAGACTTCTTTGAAAATAAATTGATCAGCTACTCTCCCAGTACAATCAAGTTCCTTTTAGTAGGAAGAATAAGTTTTACCCAAACCAACAAACCCAATACCATTTGAAAATCATGAAACATGAAGTATTGCTGCCGTTTAAAATCTATGCGACTGAATTAAAATGGAGCATGTTCATGTATTTGAGTATTTTACATGGGAACAGGCAACTAAGAGGTGTGACATTCAAGTTCAGGACCTCGATGTGAGGCGACTTACTATATAACGTCGGTTACTATAGCACAATGGTGAAATTCTATCTCAACAGGGTCTTATGATGGAAATCAAAAATAGTATCGCCTATTTGATTTGTAACATTTGTCAACCTAACTCCTCAAACAGATCGAAGTGCATCAAATTGCTTTAAGTTTGTAAATGGAAGCATGGGCGAAAAGATGAAATGTAACTTGCCAGTACAGCAAACTTGCAAAAATTAAATGTAGAAAAGTAGCAAACACAGTAATATGCTTAGATAGTACGAGTAATTATCAAGATTAAAGGCAAACATTAGGCCGCCTAACACCATCATCTACTTCTTGGCACACGGCATTTGACCATATTAAGTTACCTACTCAACTCGATTTCACCTATATCTACCCTAGATGGAATTATCTATTTCCAAAAGTGATGCCAATTTGACTCGAGGGCGATATTGTGCAGTCAGACGCACCCATGAAGTGATGCAACTTAGAGTTCACACACATACAAACATGAAACCTACTACACATCTCAGAAATTGACCAAAAACATATATGTAAAGGCGAGATTCAGAAGACGCAGACAAACCTTTCATACAATCATAAAGAAAAACCAATTCACCAAACAAGTATATTTAAAAACCAGCCAAGAACTATCATCGTTAACCAACACTTGTACTGGAGTACCAAAGAAATTGTTCACAACGTATTAACCAAACAAAACAGGCGCATCAGTTACCACCACGAAGACGAAGAACAAGGTGGAGAGTGGACTCCTTCTGGATATTATAGTCAGCAAGGGTACGTCCATCCTCAAGCTGCTTCCCTGCAAAGATGAGCCTCTGTTGGTCTGGAGGGATGCCTTCCTTGTCCTGAATCTTCGCCTTGACGTTATCAATTGTATCAGAACTCTCAACCTCCAGTGTGATCGTCTTGCCTGTCAATGTCTTCACAAATATTTGCATACCACCTCTCAAACGAAGCACCAAATGGAGAGTTGATTCCTTCTGAATATTGTAGTCTGCAAGAGTTCGCCCATCCTCTAGCTGCTTGCCAGCAAAGATCAACCGCTGCTGGTCTGGCGGGATACCCTCCTTATCTTGGATCTTTGCTTTGACATTGTCTATGGTGTCGGAGCTTTCAACTTCCAATGTGATTGTCTTTCCAGTCAGAGTCTTCACAAAGATCTGCATACCACCTCTCAACCTGAGCACAAGATGGAGCGTAGACTCCTTCTGGATGTTGTAATCAGCCAAAGTGCGGCCATCTTCAAGCTGTTTACCAGCAAAAATCAACCTCTGCTGATCTGGTGGGATGCCCTCCTTATCTTGGATCTTCGCTTTAACATTGTCAATGGTGTCTGAGCTTTCAACTTCCAAAGTGATCGTCTTTCCGGTCAGAGTCTTCACAAATATCTGCATCCCACCTCTTAGCCTGAGCACAAGATGAAGGGTGGATTCTTTCTGGATGTTGTAGTCTGCTAGAGTACGGCCATCCTCAAGCTGTTTTCCGGCAAAGATCAACCTCTGCTGGTCTGGGGGAATACCTTCCTTATCCTGGATCTTGGCTTTCACATTATCAATTGTGTCAGAGCTCTCAACCTCTAAAGTAATGGTCTTGCCAGTAAGGGTTTTCACAAAGATTTGCATGCCTCCCCTGAGCCTCAAAACAAGATGGAGTGTGGACTCCTTCTGGATGTTGTAATCAGCCAATGTTCGGCCATCTTCAAGCTGTTTTCCAGCAAAGATCAATCTTTGTTGGTCTGGGGGGATCCCCTCCTTATCCTGAATTTTTGCCTTCACGTTGTCGATTGTATCAGAGCTCTCGACCTCGAGAGTGATGGTCTTACCGGTGAGGGTCTTAACGAAGATTTGCATCTGTAGAAACAAAAAGCACAATAAGAACCCGTAATAGAGACTGAAGCATACAACAAAGATTTCTGTATGCATACAACTCTACAAGCAACAAATCATCTATTCATCTTATCAGTAGGTCTGGTCAACCCTACAACTACAATTACCCGGTTAAAGGATTAAATATACATCAATCTGTTATTTTAAATACTCGAGAGATGATTACAAAGAAGATAATCAAAATCAAACAATTTCACATCTTCTGCCTGAACATTGACTAGCGTAATAACCATACACACAAAAGTTCTGATCTACTCTTTTCTTTATCATTTTAAATCATAATAAAGTAAAGCGACATAACAAGAAACTAAGCACACGATTCCAGATCACCATCAGGCATTTACTAACCTAACATCCACAAATTTCAAATCTAATCAATTCATCGTATCATATAAATCCACCTAACAAAGAATCAACCACACGATTACCATACTTCTAATCATGCAACGACTAACCTACACAAGTTACTAATTAAACTTGATAAGGAACCACCCACATAATTTCATGTCATCTAATTAAACGCTAAGTAACCTAACAGTCGCATAACTTCATATCATCCAACTAAACACAAACTTCAATTCATCGTATCATATAAATCCACCGAACAAAGAATCAACCACATGATTACCATACTTCTAATCATGCATGGACTAACCTACACAAGTTACTAATCGTGTTGACAAAAAACCAACTGATAAGGAACCACCCACATAATTTCATATCATCTAATTAAACGCTAACTAACCTAACAGTCGCATAACTTCGTATCATCTAACTAAACACGAACTAATCAATTTCATACCTAACAAAGAATCAACTACACAATTTCAGATCACCTAACAGCCATACAAATTCAGACATAATATTGTTGATCATATCAAATTTGATACTTACAAATCAACCACAGATACTAAATTCCTACGCTCAAACTAATCACAGCATACACACAGTTTCGATCTTATAATTAAACGCTCATAACATCTAAACAGACAGCTTTAAATACACAATTCCAGATCTATAGCGGTTAACTATAATCAATTTACGACTAGCTAACAACCAATTCAAGGACTAAACAGAAACCGTTACAATTAACGATGATCAAGTCGATTTAGGTCTAACTAACAATCGCATATAATATCAAATACGATGCAGTAATTCAACAGCCAACAAAAAACAGTTGAAATTAACGATGCATATCGAAAAATGATGATATCATATAAGCATAAAAAACGATGCAATAATTCAATGGCCAACGAAAAACAGTTACAATCAACGATAATTACGTCAAACTAGCAGCCAAAAGTTAATCAATCATTATCATAACGTCATATAAGCATAAAACGGAATAAAGGATAATACCTTGAATCAATTTGAAGAAACGAAGAGAGAAAATAAGGGTTTGTTTGTTTGAATTTGAAGAAACGAAGAGAGAAAATTAGGGTTTGTTTGTTTGATCATACGAGAGATTGATTGGGGTGGTTTGTTTAAATAAAGTTGGGGGTAAGTTAATGTAATGTGGATGGTGAGAGACGGTCAAGTGATGGTGTGACACGTGTACGTGGTGAGTGAATGTGGGTGAGTAGTTGGTACAACACAAGGTTACGATTGGCGCATTGTCTAATTTTAAACGGTCTGCAAAGGATGCCTTTATTGTTTTTTCATTAAAGTATTAGGGTGTGATTGTTTTTGCAAAGGGTACCCTGTCGGTACCCCGGAACACTGCATAGTGCCAAAAGGTATAAAATATTCTTTTTGTATTATTTTTTTTACAGTGCAACGCAGTTTTTTATCAGTTTCTATTTCGTAATTTTTGACAGTTTCATACTTTTGACTTATTAAACTTTATATTTTTCGTTCCGTTTTTTCCGTGTCACAGTTTTATAACATATAAAAAATTATAAAAATACAAAAAAAATACCGCAAAAAACCCGGATGGGAGACTGTCCAGTGAGATGATGTGACACGTGTGCCTGTTGATGAATGCTTGTTTTGTTGTTGGTTAACCGCGTGGAAGGCTTTGGACTTTGGAAATACATAGAATGCTACGTAATGTGGTCACCCCCACACCTTTATTTTTACTCATTTTACTTTGGAATTTGAGAGTATTTTGGAGCAACTAGCGATTACTGTTTAAATATAATGTTTGTTTAGCAATGAATAACTAGCGTTTGAATCGCGGGTAATCGTTCTTATTTAAAACATTTCATCAAGAAGCATTTACATCTAGCAGCTACCGTTTAACTCTCAAATTACATATACGTTCCTTTTATGTATTTATAGAATTATACGTAATGTGTATATGTCTTTTTTTACATCATTATTATATACTTTTATAATTACAGCTCAATACAATTTTCTTAACTCTCTCGACCCAAAATTCGTTTGTCCCCCTACAAAAAACACACATTTTTAAGAAAGTGCATTTATTACTACTTTCTCTTTCTTACTTTTTAACAGAATAACAGTTTTACCCTTAGCTAATTAATTAAAGTCTTCTTTAAAGTTTGTAATATTAATTTCAAACAAGGGTAACATAGTAAACTTGATCACAATTCACTATCTATTTTTAGTAATGGACAATTAAATTGGGACATCTCAAAAAGAAAACGTGGACAATAAAAATGAGACGGGGGAGTACCAAACAGTTTTATCACATAAACAACTACCGTTAACTGCTACTGTTACATTTCGCCAAACATAACTTAAATCAATAAAAACAGACGTGATATAACCACTAAACCAACTCATCCACCACTCAAAAACACACACCTCGTCATTCTGGAAAAATAAAAGTAAATTAACGTCAACCAGTCTTATAACATTAAACAACCTAATAAATGTGAACGTTCTCGTACAAGCACTCTATTAAACCAATGCAAAAACACAAAATTCTACTCGCTTATCCTTTCACAATTTTCATGCGCGCTTCAGTTGATTTAAACATGCACTTCATGCACGATGGATTCAATATACTTCGTGTGTGCTTCAATTATTTAGCTAGCTTACATGGACTTCATGTGTACTGCTAGAATTCTGCGTGCTTAATGGAGAAGCAGAGAAATAATGACCGCACTTCAAGTGGTCATGCGCTGCCTACATGGCATGCATGCACATGCTAACTACTGAGTTGTTGATGTTGCTCGTATCTTTGATCCAACAAAAACACACATTGAAACTTCATTTTGACAAAATAATAATGCGCGATTTATTTTGGGAACATAGTGTCATAAATGGGTCATATAGAAATTTTTCTCTAAAAAAAGTTTTAATTGAGGCTGGTGATCACATATGTGATCAAGCATCACTACCACCTTAGCGTCAACTTAACTTTTTATCCCTAAGACTAAAGATATGACCAAACACAGTTAATGTTTCCTGTCATTCTAGAAAACCCATGTTTCTCCTCATGAAAAGCATAAGAGTATTCCGACATGGATTGTGTCAGAGCTCTCGACTTCAAGAGTGATGGTCTTACCAGTGAGGGTCTTAACAAAGATTTGCATCTATAAAAACAAACCCAGTACACAATAAGATTTCAAACAACAAACTATAGTAGCTACATTCAACAGTCAAAGTATTATTTTACATCAATCGGTGAATCAGTGTATCTAAAACCGGTTACTATATGAAATTAGTTATAACTAACAGCTAACAACCATACATCACACAATTATAACGTCAAATACTGAATTAGAATTAGAAAACGGAATAAAGGATAATACCTTTGAACTAATTTGAAGAAGCGAATTGAGAGAAAATTTTAGGGTTTGTTTGTTTAATTGATTGTGTGAGTATTCATTTGGGGGGTGATTTCTTTATATAGGCAGTTGGTCACAGGTGGATATGTTAGCGTGACGTGTGTGGTGGGAGACTGTCCAGTGATGATGTGACACGTGTGCGGTGGTGAGTAAATGCTGGTTTGTTTGTTGGTGAACCGCGTGGATGGGTTTGGACTTGGAATCTAGAATGATACGGACGACAACAACAAACATTACACGAGACTCTTAGACGTCGTAATGTAATGGTCACCCACACCTTTTATATTTACTCTTTTCATTAAAGGTACGTTTGGTACCAACTATTTGAGAGTGTTTTGGAGTAACTAGCGATTATCGGTTTAAATATAATGTTTGTTTAGCAATGAATAAATAGCATTTGAATCGTGTGTAATCGCTCTTATTCAAAACGTTTCATCAAGAAGCATTTACATCTAGCAGCTACCGTTTAACTCTCAAATTACATATACGTTCCTTTTATGTATTTATAGAATTTTATGTTAATGTGTATATGTCTTTTTACGTCATTTTATACTTTATAATTACAGCTACAATTATCTTATCAAACACTTTTATCACACAAATTACATTTCGCCAAACATAACTTAAATCAATAAAAACAGACGTGATATAACCACTAAACCAACTCAAAAACACACACCTCATCATTCTGGAAAAATATTATAACATTAGACAACCTAATAAATGTGAACGTTCTCGTACAAGCACTCTATTAAACCAATGCAAAAACATTAAATTCTACTAGCTTATCCTATCACAATTTTCATGCACGCTTTAGTTGATTTAAACATGCACTTCATGCACGATGGATTCAATATACTTCGTGCGTGCTTTAATTATCTAGCTAGCTTACATGGACTTCATGCGTGTTGGCTAGAATTTTGCGTGCTTAATGGATAAGCGAAGAAATAATGACAGCACTTCAAGTGATCATGCGCTACCTACATGGCATGCATGCACATGCTAACTACTGAGTTGTTGATGTTGCTCGTATCTTTGATCCAACAAAAACACACATTGAAACTTCATTTTGACAAAATAATAATGCGCGATTCATTTTGGGAACATAGTGTCATAAATGGGTCATATAGAAATTTTTCTCTAAAAAAAGTTTTAATTGAGGCTGGTGATCACATATGTGATCAAGCATCACTACCACCTTAGCGTCAACTTAACTTTTTCTCCCTAAGACTAAACATATGACCAAACACAGTTAATGTTTCCTGTCATTCTAGAAAACCCATGTTTCTCCTCATGAAAAGCATAAGAGTATTCCGACATGGATTGTGTAGGATTTCGCAAATACTCCTCTCCATATAACTCCATAACCCCATTGCATAAAGTGTTGAGAGAATCACGATAAGTTTTATCACCAATTTGCAGATATTCTTCTCGAGCATCCGGAACGACATCGTATGCTAATTGACGAATTGTAGAGGTACACTTCAACAACGAGGAAATGCCATTTTTTCACGTATAATCACATTTTGTTGAAAATATGTGTACTTGTCAGTTAATTCCCAAATAATGCATGTGAATAGTTTTCGGCTCGGAACCGCTTACGGAATGTTATTTTATCGTACATTGCGTTTTCAGCGAAGTAAGCTGCCACTAAATGATTATGAGCACCGTGACGATCTCTATCAATCGGATTTCACGGGGTTCTTAGGATTGTAGAACCGGAAGCTTGAATAAGCAAAGCGACGTCTTTTTAAAACTTAAATGTTAAACTATTAACTTCGTCTTATTCATCTGTATCGTCAATGGAGAAATATAAGAATCGGGATTGAAAGTGTGTATAAAAATAGAGACGTATTAAGGTACTTATAAGGTAAATTTATTAAAATTTATATAAAACAATGATAAATATGGTAAATATCACAAGTTTAAACAATGATAAAGTGTGTATAAAAATAGAGGCGTATTAAACTTATGCCATGGTGGCACAAGTTTAAGAGCATTAAATGAACAAATTTGTTTTCTTAAATGATGTTATTTATGTGTAAAACAATGATAAATATGATAAATATCACAAATTTAAGAAAGTATTAACATCAAGTGACATGTAAATATGAAATTTTTAGTCCATTTAATGCTCTTAAACTTATGCAGTTAAAAAAACCCTAACAATTATGCATCACATTTTAAAACTCTAAATATCAAATAAATTCAATAACCCAAACAACAATCATCAGTTAAAAAATAACAATTAAACAACAATCATTAGTTAAAAATAGTAATTCCGACGAGAGGTCTTCCATCTATTCGGAAAGTTTGAAAAAGATATGGTAAGATGATAACTTGAATTGATGACTAATTTGAGGATTTGATATGGGTTTTGCGTTTTTGGTTTTTTTTGTGATTTGTGATATTTGCTTAAGTTTAGTGATGGTAGGGTTGTTTAAGTTTAGTTTAGTGAAGTTGAGACAAGAAATGGATGGAGATTTGATTATGTGGTAGTGGTAAATGGATTTTTAAGAAAAAAATTTTGTGGGTATATGAGTCGGAATCTGGGTTTAATTTTAGGTTTTAATGTGTAGAGTGTAGAAGATGAAGATAAAGAATAAAATGGTACTTTTGTAAAATTGCGTGAAAAATTACTCATAATAGTACAAAATTTGAATATAAGTATAACATGTTGATATTTAAATTTACATGTTTAGCACTTAAGTACAAAAGACCGACCAT
>BQNB010114083.1:0-20647 GCA_026074375.1 Tanacetum coccineum
ATTTGATGTTGCTTGCTTATTGTTTTGTTCTCACGTACCCGTTTTCCCACAAAAATAGCAAAAATTTTAAAATTTTAAATTTTTAGTTATCATATAAAAAAAATAAAAATAAAAAATAAAAAGTGATAAGACAAAAATGTAGGTTTTCCGTTGGTAAGAATAAGAAGTAATTTTTGACCCGATCGTACGTGTAGAGTTCTAGCTTTCTTCCTTAACAATTAATGATGATAACTTGTGCTAATCTCAAGTAGATTTTAAATATGCCGAGTTGGATTTTATATAGGCTAAGTATTTGCAAATTTCTTTTGTGAAGAATAAGAGATGATAGTGTTGTTTACGAATTAGGATGCTAAACAAAGTTTATTTGGAAAACTTAAAGACTTATAAGAATAACTTGTGATTTTTCTTCCCCGGAGCTCTTAAAATGATTAATTATACGTGTTCTCTTTAATTTTTGCAAATTAGAGTTTTACTCTTAAAAGTCTAATCAACATATTCAGAGAAAAAGCTTTATCGATGATAAGTCAAACATCATTTGTAAATAAGGATTTTAGTTCGAGTTTATACTTTGGTTTTCTAAAACGGAATTTTTACTATTTGCAAAAAAAATAATGTGTTAAATCAATTAATTAGTGTTATAAAAAAAATCTATAAAAATGTAGTTGGTGAATAAAAAGGATGCAAGTTATAAATCCTTAAGTGTTAATAATTAATATACAAACTCCATCGCAATAAAGTACATGGGCATTTGTCGGTTCGCTCCCGATGTGACATCGAAAGAAAGGGTGGAGGATGTATATTTAGGGTTGGTATCATGCCGATGTGTCGTTAGAAAAAAAGAAAAGTGATACCACTTCCTGAAGCCAAATAATGTAAATAGTGAAATATATTAAGTTGAAAAGTTAGAAAATAAATAGTAAAAGTTTTTCATTTTCTAACCAAGTATTCTTTATTGAGCTAAGGTTTGAGCAAAAGTCTACAAATGCTTATCATCGGAAGTTCATAAACGTTTCGGTTAGTTATTCTCCGATGGTTGTCAAAAGCCTTAGGCACTTACCCGATGACTGTAGATCGCTATAGTAAGAAAGTTAGTCATGGAAACAAGTGAACCATGATGTCTCTTAGCTAATGAGGTTTTTGATTTGCTTGAGTCGTGATTCGTCAAAGTGATTAACAAATTACCCAAAAGGCCACATATGTAAAGCTTGGTCGGAATTTCAACTATCGAAATATATGATTAATTTTAAATTAATTTGAACACACTCACCTAAATTTATGATTTATGTCGGGAAGAGGAATTCACAAGTTGTAATTATAAGTAGTCTTAGCATCTTAGTTCGTAATTAGCAGTGATCTTATTTTTAAGCTTAGCATGGGAAAAGTGAAAAATCGGGAATGATGAAGTTATCTTTTAGACACTTAATTGTGCTTTTTATTCTATGATCCTAAAAGTTACCAATGAGGTAATGAAAACAATACATTATGTCAACACAAATAAGTTGTAGTTAGGTAGTTAATTATCAAGAAAAATCATAAAAAGAGAAAAATCTTAGAAAATGGGAAGTCGGGTGTTTTATAACTTGTGATCTCTTATCTCTCTCAAACAAAAATCTTTGCTACTTTTCAAAGGTTTAGTTTGGGGAATTTTGATAAGTGTAGAATACACATATCCATTTATACCTAAAATAACCCAATTAAACCCAAAACAGACCAAAAATGGCAAAAATATGCTTGTATTTGTGTTTTGTATGTGCAGGTACGGATAAGTCAAAAATCACAAGAAAACAGCCAAAAGCAAGCAAACACGGACACGAGAATCAGAAGAGTTCAAAAAGAAGCCAAAGATACAAAGCCGAAGCCAAATCCCTAGCCATTTCTTCTTTTATGAAGCCTCAAGGGCCAATCTTGCAAATCCCGAAAGTTATTTATAACTAGAAAGAGAGAACGAAAAGAGAAGGGGCCAAATGTGCACAACCTTCCCAAACTCCAATCAGTTTTAACGTCAAAATAAAGGGCTCCAAAGTGTTTACTGTTCATACCGTCACATTCCCATCTTCACATCGCAGGGTAAATCAAAAAGGGTTTTCCGAATAAAGGTGTTTTAAGGTCCCAATTCATGAGCTCTGTAACACAAAATAAAGGGACCAAATCAGTCTGTATCAAGGATTTCTTAACCTCGTCCCAATCAATAGGCCACTGTCAACATGTTGAAAGCACAATTCAATGTGGGATATTTTGTACTATAAATACTCACAAAGCAGCACACACATCACTCAATGGAAGAACAACGCTGGCAATCCTCAGGTGTCCACAGCTTGATCAAACGGCCACAAATGAAGCTCAAATGATTGGAGAAATGATTGGCCAGGATTGAAAGATTGGAGGGCAGGGCAAGTGATCCTAGAAGCTTCCTCAAGTGCTATAAATAGAGGCCTTTTCTCACACAAAAAGGGAGTCGGAATATTATTTTTTTAGTTTTTAGTAATTTAGTCTAGTTTAAATTCGTATTTTCCTTAATTGTAATTTTCCTTTTTCAAGTAATGTAATCAGCTTCTTTAACTAATGAAATTCAGTCTTTAGTGTTTTAAATCTCATTTTATAAGCTCTCATTTAAAGTCATAAGCTCTCTTAATAAGCCATATTGTCTCATTAAGCTATTAAGCTCATATTAAGCTCTTTCAGTCTATAAGCTGAAATAGAGCTATTTGAATTCAGTTATAATCTTACTTAAACCATAAATCAGTTAAATCTTACATGGATCTAATTGGATTAGAGCTTTTGGAAGGGGATCTTAACTTGGAAGAGATCCCAAGGACTTATACCCTAGCTTATTAATAAGCTAGGGAGCTTGTAGCTGCCTTTATTGGTTCCTTTTGTTTAGCTAAAGGATCAAGTAAGTTTCTCTTTTCATTCTTCTCTAATTTCAGAGTAAATTGCTTAGTTATAGCTTATATGTTTAATATTGCTTATTTGCTTATTCTCTTTGCTTGTTAGTGTTTTAGAATATCACTTCAAAGAGCTATAAGTTTAGGTGTTTTTCATCTGTTTTTGCTTAAATAGTTATAGATCATTAGTTACTAATTTCTGTCATAAAAACTCATAAAATCCAAAAATATTAGCTTAATTAGTTAAGATCTTAGAATTTTACTTATTCAGTTGTTTAATCATGATTGCTAAGTTTGTTTTAAGCTAGTTTTTATCTGGTATTTAGTATTTGTTCATTAGATTTCTCTTAAAAAGTTTTTCTCAAACCTGTCATAGTCTAAAAGGGGTGTTTGGTTTAGTGCACTCTCAAATTTTACACTAGCAGTACTAACATCAGTTAGTACTGCTACCTCTTTACACTACCAGTACTAACCATAAGTTAGTACTGTTAGCTTAGATTTTAGCTTGTCAAATTCAGTAGTATTAAGTTTAGTCATACTATTGATAAGTGCTTAATTACACATATCTTTTACCTCTAAAAACGAGCTTAAATGACCAAAAACAGACAAAAACTGCCAAATATATGTTTGTTTTGCATTTGTATTGTGCAGGAAGTGGATATCAACAAAAAGACAAAAAACCAAGCCAAAATGACAAAACTGAGCATGGAATGGAAAAGACTGTGCAAAATCAAGGCCAAAGTCCAAAACCAAAGTCATAGTCAATACTGAAGAATCAGCAGTCAAACCGGAGCCGGAACTGAAGAATACTATTGGATGCAATCTTAACCCATCTGATGGGCCGGGAAAGCCCAATAGTATAATTATGAAGACTGTGAAGACCAAATGGGCCCTCAATCAATTTCAACAGCCCATTTGTGTGCAATTGACAAAGACTGTGAAGACTTTGAAGGCCCAATCCTAGCCCAGTTACAGCCAATCTCAGCCATTGTACACACAAAACCCACTTCATAACCTTATTGGGCTTGAAAAAGCCCAATAACCAAACCTGAACCTTATTGGGCCTTAAAAAGCCCAATAACATAAGCCTAAACCTTATTGGGCCCAGACACACTCAATTGGGCCCAATACAAACCCAAGCCCAATAACCTTTTTACAAAACCTTAGGGACTAGAATTGTCATTTTTAAAATAGTTGATTATTAGAAAGAACAAATGGTTTAAAATAAAGAGAGGGACTAAAACTGCGAAATGGCAATTCTTTTATTATGTTTAAACACAAGGGCTGGTTTTGCAATTTACCAAAACTCCTTTTATTCTCTTTTGTTATAAAACGCAAGGGCCAAACATGTCACTTTCCAAACTTATTTATAACTGAAATTCGGCTTAAAAATAAAATGAAAAGAGAATGAAAGATGGGGGGTGCTTTTGCACCTTCCCCAAACTTTTCTTTTAAAATCCTGCAACCACAACGGTACCTCAACCCGTTTACCGCCAAAACCATACCTCCCTCTCCCATGGTTTCTAGGCCAAACCACCTCCCTAGTACACTTTCCTAGCTTACCCATACCCATTTCCCACAACCCATTACCCGTATATACCCTTCCCTGCCATGACAATAAATGATGTATGAGAGTTTTTGGTGAAGGATGGAGTTGTCACTCAACCCGATCCCCTTTAATGGTGAGATGGTGTACAAGAACCAATGGAAGGCTAGGATTGCTGGGGGAACTCTCTACTCTCATAACAAACACAAGCCAAAGACTTTTCAGCTGCTATAAGAGAGAAGAAACCAAGCCGAAGAGAAATATACATTTTTACCCTGTTTTTACTTTTTTTAGTTTAATTTTAATTAAGTCTGCTTTAAATTATTGTACTCAGTTCAATTTCAAGAGTTTTTGTTGTAATACTTTCAGTTTTCAAGTTACCTTGCTCTTTATTTTCAATTTTAAGCAAATTTTCTCAAATAAGCTCATTTGAGCTTATTGCCTCCTATAAGCTCAATTTCAGTCAAATATTGTTGTTTAAGCTGTCATTTACTCATTGTACCTCAATTACATCTTAACATGATCTCTTAAGTGATTTGAGTTCATATTCAAGCAACAAAGAGTGAATAAGCTAAAATTCAGCTTATTGTGATTCTTTTGGTCTAGAGGCTAAGGAGCCAATAGTGAATGATTTTCTAAGGAGCTACTCACTCAACTAGAGTAGCTCTAGTTCTGAGACTCCAAAAAGTCAGGTTTAGCTTTCTAAAACTCATTCTAGAATATTCATAGCTTATTGCTTTTTGCTTATTCTTTTGAATCTTCATGATAATTACTGTTTCAGTCAGTTTAGTTAGTCTATAAGATTGTTAGTTTTAAGCTAGTTTAGTTTAAAATCAAGCTTAAATTTACTTTTTCACTTCTGTCATCAATAGAAGAAATATAAGCCTAGTAGAAGAAGTAGCTTATTTTCTCAAATAAGCTGCAAGTTTTACAGTTCAAATAGCTCTATTAGGTCATTTAGAATAGAAGTGGATAAAAAGTTTTAGCTATTTCAGTTTTAAAATAAGCTTTAAGTTCAAATTAAGTTTGACAGCTTTCAATAAGGTAGTGTTTTGGATTAATCGTTCTCTCTTTGACTCTTAAAGTCAAAGAAATACTGTCAAACCTTTTTACATATGTGTACTAGTTCTAAACATCAAGTTTTAAGCAGGTTTTTAGAGTTAGTGTTCAAAATAACAAAGATTTCAGTTTAAAATTTGATAGTTAGCACCAGGGCAGTTTTGAAAAGTTAAATTTTTAGAGTCTTAAAGTAATCAATGGATAACTTTGTGTTAGTGCAAATGTAGATACACTTGAATAAGAGAGATAAGAGAGTTTTCATTGTTAAAGGTATCTTGTATTATGAGTAGAATCATCAAGAAATCAGCAAAAGGCATAGATAAAACCTTTTAGACAGCTTTACATAAACTTTCTCCCTCTTATCACATAGCTAATTTCTCCCTAATGCATGTTACCTTCAGCTTATTACTTGTTAGCTATTCCTAGTAGACATCTTAAGCTTCATATATCATCTTTTAGTTTCCATTTTCATCAAGTAATAAGCTGGGAATAAGCCAAAATCCAATTAGTTCTTAAAATCATTTGTTTCTGTAAACATGATCTTTCAGCTTATTTTTCAGCTTATTCTTTTGTCAAAAGTTGAAAGTCCTTTTATTAAAGTTTTTTAGGGTATTAATCTCATCTAAAACTTTCATGTTTTAAGATTTGTCTGAAAATCATTATTTAAAAAGCAAAATAATCAAATTCGTAGGGTCTGTTTGTAGTTTACTCATAGTTAATTGGTACCCCGTTTTCCTCTATAGTAAAATTTCCAATATATCGCTACCGCCTACCCCGGTTCTTTCCTTTTTACCATTTCAACCGTCTTTTCTAGAAAAATAATTAGATTAATAATTTTCAAAAATTTTATAAAATTAGGGTTCTTAGTTTAATCAATCAAATTAGGGTTTAATTAGCTTTTAAAAATTAGGGCTTTTGTTTCTATTAAATTTCTGCACTCTTTTAGCATATTAAAACCATTTTTCTATATTTTTCCAGTTAAATTTGTATTTCTACAATTAAAAGAGCATTTTTAGTTATTACTTTTTCTAATGAAAAATTAATAAAAAATCCAAAATTAAGAAAAAAAATAATTTTCTTTTTTTTTTTTTTTTTATAAAATTTTCTTTTGTCATTTAGTGTCTAGGAAAAATAGTAAAATACAGACCGTGTAGGCTTATCATTTATTCTCTTAAACACAGTGCAGTCTTAGACCCGTTTATAAACCCGTGCCGTTTTTACCGTTTCTTTTTCGTTTAGCATTTCAAACGACCTCCGTTTTTATTCTAGTTTTTTTTATTTTTCAATTAAGTTAAATTAAATTTAATTTTGATTTTTAATTTAATTAGCATTTATTTTCTTATTTCAGTATTTAGGTTCCCGATACCTGATTCTGTATCCCGTAATTTAGTATAGAATCTGAAGAAATGTTATGCCGATGAACCATTAGTCATGCCGTTAGAAGGAATTCATGTTGACGATAAGCTCCAGTTTGTGGAAGAGCCCGTTGAAATCATGGAACGGGAGATCAAACGATTGAAGCGGAGCCGGATACCACTGGTTAAGGTTCGCTGGAACTCTAGGCGGGGCCCTGAGTTCACCTGGGAACGTGAGGATTCGTTCAAACAAAAATACCCACAACTCTTCACAAACCGGGCTTCGTCATCTACTACAAGGTCTTAAGCTTTGAGGACAAAGCTCTTTTAACGGGTGGAGACTGTAACATTTCTCATTTTCGTGTCATTGTACGACTATATTAATGATCACTATTTATTTTAGTCCGATACGCGTTTACTTTTAATATTTACTTTTAAGCTAAACCGCGTAGACTAGAAATAATCAATGAATGTAAACGGTCACCAAATAAATTAAGGTTTACATCAACCAAGTAAGGAATAATTATTTTGAGAATAATTATGTACTTTGCGTATTTTATTTTTATTGGTCACGTAAAAGGGTTACGTTTCGCGATAAAATACATTTGGACGCACCCCGGAAATACCTAGACTTACCTAGACTCAAACCAATACCCACTTTAAGAACCTAAAGTCGAAATTTAATCAAGTCTTGTACTTATATCACCTTAATGTCGAATATAGGCATGTAAACTCACAAAAATCGTCCTTGGTGATTTAGTTACTAGCAAATCTCCCTAATGATCCTTAGCAAGTACATGTACATCCTTGTTTCATTAAATATGGGTACTAATGGTCCCCTAATGATGCTTGACACAATGGGTAATAACCACTTTACTTCTCTTGCTCTCCTTGTGTCGCGAACTAACAAGAAAGGTCACAAACCCATAAGATTTCCTAAGCTAACTCAATCTTGTACCTCAACTACCTAATTAATACTTAACAAAACAAGGTGTAGTTAACTAGAAAACTTCAAAAACCACCTCCTAGGGCATGAATTTGGTTCGGTTTAGGTTGTTAGTGAAACTAGCAGAGTTAACTAGCTCATTGCCTATAAATACACACTCACACTTAACACTTAACACTCTTACAACTCACACTCACTCAAACCATAAGAACATATACTCTTTTCTCTTGTTCGGGTCACAAAACCCGCACCCAAGCCTACCCACACATCTTATTTCGTAATGTTCCAACATATATTTATTGTGTTTGATACGAGACATCAAGGGTTTGCGCGACGATAGGGTTTGTGTAAAAATTAAGCTTTGAAGCTTGGGTTAATGAATTTGGGTCATGTCTGCTCACGTGAGTAGATTTCTTTTTGCAACACGTCAAGAACAGCCTAGGACCCACTTGTATGTCGTATTCAGAACCTTATGGCAATTGTACTATACATGTTTACCTTGTTATCTAATTATATGTCGCGTATTGATATATATGATCTGCATAGAGAATTTCACGCATTGTTAAATAAGAACATGTTAGATTATACGCAATACCATTACGTATAACGACTTGTGTGGTGAAAGTGTGCAAGGAAACGCATAATCTATGAGATTATTAACAAGCGAAGGCTTTAAACCATTTGTTTATATAAAAACTTAGGCCTCGAGGTGTACGTATACCTTATATACGAACTTTTAACAAATCAATACATAAACTTTCATGGTAAACAAGCTACGATGGCTTGGGGGGGGGGGGGGGATTGCATATGCAACTTTGACCTATGAATGATGTAATGCTAACGTATATATTGTATGAATACACGACTTAGGGACACTAGCCCATTGTTCTTAACACATAATTACTAGGGAAAACCATGGGCTTGTATGACCCACATAAGCTCAGGTTGGGCCCAACGGCCCCCAACCAAAGCCCACCCAAACAGTGGAAAACCCATTGTTTATCATCAACTTATTCGGCTCTATTGTTTGTTAAACTAGGAAACTTATTAGGCTACATGTATAACAAGCATGCCTTAAATAGAACCTTAATGAACCAAATGGACCCTATCAGGCCCAACTAGCCCAACAAGCCACTCGGTGAGCCACAACTTATTTATAAGCTCAACGTGCTTATTAGGAGTCCTATGAACTTGTTGCATCCTAATGGGGATTCCTAGTACATATAAAATAAACATAACAATTGGGCTTGGGTAGTCCACGTCGTAAACCCACGAAACCCCGAAGCCACAAATAAGCTCCCATGGCTTATTGTGAGCTCAAACGGCTTAAAAGGCTTGTTATAAACTTAAGAAGCTAATGGACCAAAAATGAAATAAGCCTGAACCCCTAGAACCCTTATCGGGCTTGTATTGAGCCCAAACGGCCCAATAACGTGGCTTACTTTGCTTATGGAATAAGCCAAACGTAAAACAGATTAAATAGGCCCTAATAAGCTTATTGAACATGGGAAATAAGTTGAAATCATTAAGAGAACCCTAATGGACCTTTTGCTAATTTTTGGTTAAGGCTGTTGGGCCAACAAGCCTAATAAGCTCATCCGAGCTTATTATTAAGCCAAACAGAATTATGTAGTTCAAATAAGTTTAATAAGTGCATGCGTGCTTTTTAAAACCTAATCGGACCTTTAAGACACTTATTGGACCTTAACGGGCCCAATAAGGTCCATTAAGCCAAAATAAGCTCTCCGTGTTATTTATTAAGTGGTACTGCTTAGATTATAGGACTTATTGGAGCATAATAAAATCTATATCACTTTTTAGAACTTGAATGGACCTTAATGTATTTTTGATAAAGTTAGGGCCAAAAGTGTAAATACATACTAGAGGGGCTAATACTGTCAAAAAATTGGATTCCTTATAATTGGGGACTGTCTTTTGAAACAGATTTGAAAAGCTAGGGGACTGTTTTATAACATGTAAGGGACCATTAAATTGTAAATTGCTGTAATGTTGTAGGACTGAACAGTGTAATTATGGAAACGTTAAGGTTTGAAAATTGTAATAGTATATATATTTCATAAACCCAGGGGCTGTTTTCTAATTACAATAACTTTAGGGTCTTTTGTAACAAAAGTGATTTTATAAACACTTAAACGATTGGACGAGTTTATCTTAATCAAATATTATATACAAGTTAAATACGATTAATTAAACATATGGTTATTTATTAATATCGTTTATACTGTTATGCTATAAAAACATAGGAAATCTTCTACCTTCCAAGAGCCATCAAAAAACAATTTCAATTTACATTTAAACACGTACACCACCATCACAAAGTTGATAACAGTATATATAAACTAACAATTTATTGTAGTTTATACATCGAGTCTTTAGCCTAAATTTGTAGACTAAGACTGGCCGTATTTACTTAGGTATTTGACGGTTTTTTTGTGATTCATATTTAGATATCTAATTTCATTGTCAGAGGACTCTTCACTCAGGTGGTTCAATAGCCCTTTGTTTACAATTATTTAGATGATTTACATCCCTTGGTGGTTGGAACATGCTTTGTTTTACAATTTGGACGCAAGTGTACATTTTTGTACAATGATTACGTTGTATGCTAAGTAGCGAATACCCTAATGAGCCTTTATCATGAACTATCAATTAATGGATTGTAAGCCCGCGTTGTTTAGATAGATCTATTTGGGATTGAAATCCATGTTCGGGTGATTAAACTTTCATCTGGGGAAACGAAAGGTATTACCATGTCGGATTTGGGAGGTTGCGGTGGTTTTAAAACATAATTTATGGGGATTCAATTGGCAATATATTGCATTTCATAACATGTCCAACTTTAGTGTCATGAGCTTTAGAAAAATGTAATTACTTTTTATGAAGTTTGCTTGTGTTGTGCTTAATCATTCTACCTTGGAAATATTTGCGGTCCTACTATTGATTTACTAACCTATAATTCATACCTACTTTTGTTGATACTTAGCTGTTGTTCAGGTCAATAAGGCACGAGGTAGTTTGATACATTGGAAGTCAATAACATGTAGTGTCAACACTTAAAGATTTGGGGTCTTATTATATTTTTAGGGACATTGTTATAATCCGGGAATCTTTATTTTATATTGTTGGAACAATTTTGCAAGCCATGGGCTTATGTATACAAACAAGTCATTTTCGTTATCAAATATTATCTTTTTCAAAAGTCACAATAGTAGTCGTTCTCAGTTCTTGTGCTATGTTCATAAAGTTACGACTTCGATTATTAAACTTTTGTTGCGTACTCAGATTTAGGGTGTTAGTACATAAGCAAGGTTTTATAGTGGGGTGGCTTGCCTTGTTGGGAAACTCCATCGTGGGGTCCATCTCCGGATGCTCTCCGGCTATTCACGAGGTGGATACACCTTGATGGTCCTTTCGAATCAGAGGATATGGACATTTAGGTTACTGCAGAACGATGCATTGTCTATGACTTGCTTATCTGGTAACCTTAATATAAACTATGTATAAGTATTTTTTTTATTTGTCTAGCAGTTAATAATAACCTAGGTAAGCATATCATAGTATAATCAAACTAATGCTATTATGCATGGCATGAATGGCTAAGCATGTTATACAGATGCAAAACCAGATGCAACACTACGTGTGCATTTTTGTTCCCTTTTGAAAACTTTGGAATGAGCAATGTTTGAAAAAAAACGGTTATAGATTCAAGTAAAAAAATATTGACCTGGTTCTCTATAAACCTTGGCATTGGATTACCTAATCTGTAAACACCCAAAATGGGTAGACAGCGGGAATTATGATGGTTCTGGGGGCATTACTTATAGTCAATAGCACAAGATATGAGAAGACCTCTAAAAGAGTTCGTTTAAAAATGATACATTTGGTATTTTATACATGGTTTGTTAAAAGCCCATAGGCTTAAATTGTTCAACTTGGAAAAGTTAAAGATTTCCAACATAACATATCTAAGTTGTTAATGTAGTACATCCGTTTTGTGATATGACTTCAAAAGACGACCTTCATGTTTCCATGACTTGCACTTGTTGACCCTGAGGGAAAAAACTTTTTTAACTGTCAAACATAATGTTATGTGAATTTATAGGTTTATAAATTATATGAAGCGGATAGCAAGATTTCCCTCTAATAAAGCAACGAATACAATATCCAAAAAAATATATTACGATATGCACTAAGCTCATGACACTGAAGCTAAACAATGTATGTATATCAAATACATGTAAATGATGGTGCCCAATGTAGATGTTATCCAGTAACTTCTATTACGTCGAATGGTATACGTTCGTCGTTTTTTGGCCAACCGGTAAATTAGCAAGTGCTACTTGCCCGAACGGGGATGTTAATTCCCAAATAGATCTATTTATAACATTTACGCTTACAATCCAGTAATTAACAATTCATGATGATGGGCATAGTGGGTTATAGCTACTTAGGCAAACTCGTAATATTTGAATTTAAAATGTACTTGCATATATTTTGTAAAACAAACATGATCTCATCCCCGAGATTTGATAAATGATTAAAATGTGTAAGATGGGGACTATAAACTCACATCAAGCAATGATAACGGAATAGCAAGGTAGTGACACGAAAAATGAAGCAAACAACTTTATCCGCAACCTAAGTAAAAAATAATACATATTTACTAAGCAGAAATTTAAATCTAGTATTTGCAATCAGTCACTTAGTATGGCTTGAGCTCTATTAATTAATAATGTTTTACGATAACTAAGTTTTCTGGTTAAAAGTGGTCTTCTTCATATGGTAAATGCGATACTAAATAATTAACACGCAATTTCGATATTGGATTCTTTGGAAACTAGGTCACGTATACTTTAAAATATTAGTTTAGTTTAGCCCTTGGTTTGGTCTCTAAGGATGTCAAATAATTAGGCGAAATAGTAGAGTAAAATAAATTAAAAGATTGAAAATATAGTTAAGTTTTATGATTGATAATTTAGAGCTTTACAATTTAATTACGGCTTCGTTGATTGATGCTAGTGAAATTAGAAAAATGCATTTACTATCTCAGACAGGTCCTCTACAACTTCCTTTAAGTAAGCGTTAAGTTGTGATGCGGTTAAAAGAATTAAAAACGAGTGCAAAGTGGATATACACGTAAATATAGTTCAACAGAATTATACAACTTGTACACTGATGCCAACACTTGTGACCAGACATCCCCATTCAGCAGTGGTTTGCACACTCGTTTCTAGACGAAAAGGACTAATTCTTTTTTCCTTCTAAAGAAATTTTGGTACCATTAGGCTCAAATACAACCCGAGGCTCGTTTAAACAGTAGGTAAGTGTGTCGTAATAATCTAAGCAAAATGCCTTGCTGGCTGCTTTTAAAACAGTGGGAAAATGGCAGTTTTATCGTGTGTCTTTAGGACCTTCTAACTTTGTCGATACTTGACGAAAACTAATGATTCCAGGGGAAAAAGAAAGTGTTCCATGTCCTATATATGAAATAAGCAAAGTTTGATTATGTACTCTACTTATAAGGGCCGAATAATTCTCTCAAATTTACTAGTGTGGGCTGCGTTTTATAATAACATAACATATGCGTTTTCTTTTTTATTAACCAACGAGTCTAAGGCTAAAATGGTTGGAATGATTTAGACCCATTACCCTTCGTATAACCATGGCATGTTTCAATAATCACTTCCACAGTTTTTATGGGGTTTCACTCGTTATTTCGTTATACATTAGAAGGTAATAAAAGTAGGTTTTGTTTCTTAAACAGATTTCAAGCACACATCATAGACCCAAGAATAACATATAGTAGATAAATAAATGAGAGTGATTGCTCACAGAAAACGTAGGGATGAACGCGTATAGAACTTGGCCCAACGGAGATGATGAGCGCACAAATCTTTTACCTATGTATACATACAGATAACCCCTAAAACAATTTACTAACATCGAACTATTTGCCCTTTTGATCTCGACCACGAACCTTTCACTTGCTGCCTAATGTGGTTCGACTAACAGGGAGAAGAAAAAACAAATAACCTAGTTAGGGTTTCATGGAGTTTAAGGTTTTATGATGAATGTGATGGTGTACTGTTTGTGTGTTGTATGTTAGTCGAAAACCAAACATAGGAAGACCAAGGATGCACCCCAAGGTGAAGAAAGTATTGGATATGAACCTGATGTGTTGTATTTTCTGTGTTTTTCCTTTCTAAGTTGCAAAGGAGTATTGCAAAGTTATATACATGAATAATATCTGCATGTATAGTATTTATTCATGGGTTACATTTGTATGTTGATCATATCAAGGCAAGGATTTTTGGGACTTATACATGGTCAAAGTATAGTAATTTAAAGGTGGGTACTGTTGGTGTATTGTGGGAAGCTGAAGCAAGGGAAAAACTAGGCCAAGATATCATGTAGGTCTTAAAGGGTTGATAAAAGGGGATATGGGTTTTGTCCAAGGGAGTCGTAAAGAGTGTTGTATCTGGATCATGCAAAATTTCATTCTTAGTTGATACTTACTGATTTTGTGGATCTTGAAAAGGCGTACACAATTTTTTTGCCTAGTTTGTAGGAGTTTATTAAGTTACTTGTATTAGATTTATTGCATAAGGTAATTTTTTTTGCTGTAATGAATACATTTGAAAACAAAGAAGGAAAGGAATATAAGACTTGTTTTTGTTCACTTATTAGGAATAAATACTAATTTGTAGTGAAAGGATAAGAAATAGGATGTACTTGTTTTTGGGTTAGCTATGTTGTAGAGCAAAGTATAAATAGTTCCTTAATTTAACGTAGTACTAATCACGCTATTTGAATGTCTTGATTAAGTGGTTTGGCAATGTCATAAGTACGATGTGGTATGGAATCCGGGTATGGTGGTTTATTACGTGTAGACTTGCTAAGAATTCGATATTAAAGGCAAACGCGTAAAAGCCCAAAAAGTAAAATAATTAAATAATGAAAAACTTAGAGTCGTCACATGACCTGAAAACACGGGGTGTTATAATAGTTGTGAATGGAGATTAGGATAGACTAGACACTATTGTGAAGTTTGGTGTGATTTTTGGAAGCATTTGCGAAAAATGATGTTGCAATGATTCGAAATGGTTTGATGGTTTTGAGCGATTAGGGGGGGGGGGGGATAAAATGTTTATCATTAGGCGGTAAAAGGGAGTTTTTGGAGAGGCTCGTTTCAGAATAGATGTTTTTCATATATCGCACTTTATTACAATTTGACATCAAAAACTGGCTAAGTTATGCCAAATAAAACTTGGAATATTTTTATGCCAAAACCAAATAAGTAGTTGATGTGTGAATAGTAAAATTGGGGTTTCGGACACTTTTTGAGATATTTGAGCTTTTTAAAACAATTGTGTGAAACTATAGCGCTATTAGTTATTGTTTAGTATCATTTAAAGACGTCGTTAACATATTTTAGGAAAAACGTTAAGGTTACTAAAAATTCGTACGTTGGTAACTTTTTTGCAAGATGGACAGGAGTTTTTTAAAACGTTTAGATTTCTCTTGTGCACTTAAGGAATTATGTATTAAGCAAATATAAGGGATGGTATTAACATATCGAAACTAAAAATTTCCTTAATAGAAACTTATAAAACAGTAATTTTTTGTTAAAGACCAAAACTTAACGAAAAAACTATTATGAGTTTATTTGGTCTGATTTGATAATCAAACCAAATAAAAAAACCACATGGATGTCTTTATGGGATGAACATAGGTTTGCAATTTTGGCATATTTTCTGTGTTTCTAGACGCTGTTATTATTTCTGGTTGCAGATAGGATTTCATTCATATCATTTTTTCTTTATGTGATTTATCATTTGCTCATCTTGATAAGGTGAGTTTCATAGCCCCCACACGTTTTTGCTATCTTTACATTTACTATCTTTGGGGTGAAACGCATTTGCTTGTTTTTAACTTATTGACACAGTTACTTTACATTACCTTTTCTCAATACATGTTTGCCTAAGTAGCAATAGACCACTAATGCCCGAACGATCATGAAACGTTCAATTACTTAACCGACGAACTTGTTATAGGTAAGCGCCGACATGAGGTAAATAGATCTATTAGGGACTATTTTCTCTTTCGGGTGATTAGCGCTCTATACCACCGGGGTTCGATAAATGGATATATACCATGTCGAATTTCACTAGGTGATCTTGGTCAGATACCTTTAGGGCAAATTAATTCTTGTTTGGCATATAATATGCTTCCTTTTAAATTGAGCTTCGGTGTCATGAGCTTAGCGCAACAGTAAATAATTTTCATGTGAAGTTATATCTGTTATAACTATCACGTGAGTACTGAGAACTTGTAGTCCACTTTTAATACTAAATTCAAACCTATGAATTCACCAACTTTATGTTGGCGTTTTAACATGTTTTTCTCAAGTGTTTAGCTGTGGATATCTCAGCTTGCTTTATGGTGTTGACTTGCATTGGACCGATTTTCAAGAATTATTATTATCTATGTTAATATCGTTATCAAACTTTAAAACCTTTTATTTGCTTCTGCATATTATCTTTGAACTATGTAAAACCTTAATTATTTTAAATTAATACAATGATGTTGGATTTTTAAACATACCCATAGAGGTCGTTCTTGGTATCTTGTGTGATGTATATTATGACGTCACGCCCCCTGGAGGACACGTGTTTCCATCCAGGCCCCGTTTAGGGGTGTGACAGATTGGTATCCGAGCCAAGGTTATAGAGAACCAGGTAGTATATTTAGGTCTGGTCTATAACTAGTATGTGATCCTACGTGTTTACTTGCTTACGCATATAAGTACTATCGATAAGTATACGGGTATTAATTTTAACACTTCCATAATTATATTACGTATAATTTGCCATGACTATACCTTACATCTATATTTTTCCTGCATTGCACGCATTGGCATGGTTTGATATAAAGGGGATTTATATAAACTCTTGCTTGTGCAGGTTATGGCAGCTCTGGTTATTTCTATTTCTTCAAACGTATCAGTCGAGAGTGTGGGATCCTCTTTTCCGTGAGTTATCTTTGTCGGTTCTATTTCTATTGAGTTCCTGGTTGCCATCCGAAGGTGGGTGCGGGACAACAATGCCTTACCTGTCGGGGTGCTCAAGCTTGATACTTATTCATCATGAGAGGCTGATCCATCAGAGAGTTCACCACTTCCCGTATTTGTAGAACCTATGGTTTCACCTTTTCTATGTTCAGATGATTCAGAGTCAGATACCCGAGAGGCATGTATCACCTACTACTTCTATTCTAGAGATCCCTACTGCTCCTATTTTACCTGCACCATCTGCTGTTGTTGCACCATCATCTGAGTTTCCACTTGCACCTATTGATGCACAACAGGATTCGTCGACGACGAGTATTCTTATCCAACCGGGGAGGTCATTACTATTGGTCGACTTTAACGTAATCATCCTGGTGGGCTTGTAGGGCAATTGAATGCGAGGAATTGGTTATACCTTTATCTTATCATCGTTTAGCATTTGTTGGTACACATTACATCACTTGGATCATTTTACTTCTGGATCATCATCGAGTCATTAATCTTTAGATCATTCATCATCTGGGCATTCTATTTTGGGTTATTCTTTACCTAGACATACACCACCGGACACCACCGATGTTGATTCATCTACACTAACGAGATTTGTTCATCCATCACTTGCTAGGACTCTACGGTGTAGCGAGGGCTATCTTCGTTGGAGGTCTGCCTCATTATCTACCATGTATCCATTGACGACATCTGATAAGTGTAGAATACACATATCCGTTTGTACTTAAAATAACCTAATTAAACCCAAAACAGACCAAAAATGGCAAAAATATGCTTGTATTTGTGTTTTTGTTGTGTGCAGGTTCGGAATAAGATCAGTAATCACAAGAACTAGTGGAAACGAGCAAACACGGACACGAGAATCAGAAGAGTTAAAAAAGAATCAGAAGAGTACAAAGCCGAAGCCAGAAAAGCCCAAAACCCTAGCCCATGTCCTTTTATAACAACCACAAGGGCCAATCTTGCAAATCCCGAAAGTCATTTATAACTAGAAAAGGGGAGAAAGAACACAAGGGCCATATTTGCAAATTCAACCAAAGTCCAACAGTTTTAATGTCGAAAATTGGCGCCAATCCTATTTACTGTACACATTGTCCCAAAGTTACTTTTATCAAATCAAAGGAGGGTTTCTCAAATTAAAGGGGTGCGATTGGTCAATTCAAGGAGCTCACAGTCAATGGAGGGTCAAATAAGTCAAATCAAGAGTCTTACTAGCTCTCACTCAAGAGGAGCCACGTCAACAATGGTAAAAGCACAATGGAATGTGGGTTTTTGCACTAAAACACTCACAAAAGAAGCACAAACGTCACATCAATGGAATGACACGCTGGCAATCTTCAGGTGTCCACAGCTTGATCAAACGGCCACAATTGATGCTTGGATGATTGAAGAAATGAATGGTTGAGATTGAAAGTTTTGTTGAGAGCAGTGGCAAGAGGGCTAGAATCTTCCAAGGCAGCCTATAAATAGAGCCTCACCTCTCACACACACGATATCTAGGTTTTTAGTAATTTTTAGTCTAGCTTAAATTTCGTATTTTTCTTAAATGTAATTTTCCTTAAAATGTTTTGTAATCTCCTTTTCAAGTAATGTAATCAGTAATTTTCATTAATGAAATTTAGCTTAAAGTCATTCATAAGCTCTCTTTTCTTGTTATTCAAAAGCTGTCTTAATAAGCCAAATTTGCTCAATAAAGTAATAAGATCTTTAAGTCTTTCAGTATTATAAGCTGAATTAGCAGCTTATTAAATTCAGTATTATTTATTACCGAAACCTTAAATCAGTTTAATCTATCATGGATCTTATTGGATTAGAGCTTTTTGGAAGGGGATCTTAACTTGGAAGAGATCCCAAGGACTTTACCCTAGCTTATCTAATAAGCTAGGGAGCTTGTAGCTGCCTTTATTGGTCCTCTTGTTTAGCTAGAGGAGTTTGTAAGTTTCTCTTTCATTTTCCTTTATTTCTAGCTTTAAATAATGTTATCATTGCTTTCTATATTTAGATCTGCTTATTTGCTTATTCTCTTTGCTTATTAGTGCTTATTTGAGTTTTATCTAGCTAAATCATCTTAGTTGTTTATCTGTTTTCAATTTTCTTAGTTTAAATCATAGATTTTCATATATTGTCTTAAAAACCTCTAAAAACCATAAATATTGTAAAATAGCTTTAGGTCTAGATTATTGCTTTTTTTTGTTGTTAAGTCATGATCTATATTTAGTAAATTTTAATTCTGTAAATGTCTGGTATTAAGCACTTGTTTATTGGATTTCAAACTTAGTAGCTTAATCATAAATGGCTTAGTCTTAAAGTGGTGTTTGGTTTAAGCTATTTTGACCTCCCAAAGTCAAAGTGAGTTTTTGAAATTGTTTAAGTCAGCTTAAGTTTCATTTAAAAGCATTTGCCAATGAGCTTTTATATGTTTGATTGTGAAATTGAAAAGTAATGGTTTATTATGTTGATTCTAAACCACAGGGGAACTTTCTTTTGAATTTCACTTGTGCAATTGTTGATCTAAGACTCATGGGCTACGATCTTGCTAGCATTGTGTTTATACACTCTATTTGAGTGAGTCTTAGTGCAGGATTTCCCTTAGGAAACCTGAACTCTTGGTTTACATTTGTGCAAAGGGCACCAATACTAAAAAAAAGTTTGTACTGCTGATACTTTACACTACCAGTACTAACTAAAAAGTTAGTACTGCTTTCACAAGTTAGTACTGCCACCTTTGGCTTAATTTTTAGTTAAGTAAGAATAGGATTTAGGATCCTAGATTCAAGTAGGGCTAAGATTAGCTATAGCTTAATATAGAATAAGTTTTAGATTTCATTTTCTAGCTTATTTACATAGCTTATTTTTGCTGTCAAAAAAAGTTAAAAAGGCAAAAATAGTACTTAGGAAATTTTAAGGTTTTTAATTTGTTAATTCTAGCATATGGGCTAGATTTTTATAGTTAAGTAGATAGATTATAAGTAGTTAAATAAGTCCTTAAGTTCTAGAGTCTAGGTTTAGCTTTCTTAAGGTTTTAAGATCATTTGGATTTTGTGCTATCTTGCTTATTTTCTGAGTTTGCTTAGTTCATGCTAGATTTTAGTTGTTTAAAAGTACTTCTAGCTTTAATTTCTTTTCATTTTTAGAATAAGCACATCATAAGCTTCCTAGAACACTTTTCCTTTTTCACATTAAGCTTAATTTGAGCTTAATATAGCTGTTTTGGTAAAACATAGCCCAAACCCCTAGTTTCTGTAACAGCCTATTAAGAAGCTCTTTTTAGAGCTTATCTTTGAGTTTTAGACCATAGTGCTTTTGTTAAAGTTGTTCTCCCTAGCTTCCTTTACAACTTTGCTTCTTTGAGTTTTTCATTTTAAGCTCTTTAAAATTTCGAATGCTTATTGGACTTAATTTGTGATCGGGGTAGACTCTCGGGGTAGATAGTTTAACTTTTGAATTTAGTCGTTTGCTAAGTTGTCCCTCCGTTAGTCTGTTAGTTTCTCCGTTAGTCTCTTAGATCTTTGCACCATTAGTCCACTAGTTAAGTTGTTAATTAAGCTTACTAGTTTTAATTAGTTATTAGGTTTAATTTTTAATTAGTTTAATTAAACTTTTATAAAAAATAAAAATTAGGGCTTTTATTTTTAATAATTTTCGGCACTTTTTCTTTATTTAGCAAAATTTTAGTCTACATTTTTAGGGTTAAATTTTAGTCCATTTGTTTAATAGTTGCATTTCAATATTTGTTTAATTGTTCATTTTAATTTTATT
>BQNB010114084.1:0-21818 GCA_026074375.1 Tanacetum coccineum
TGGCATTTTAAGTCCGTTTTTGGTTATTTCAGCTCGTTTTTAAAGGTAAAAGGTATGTGTATTTAAGCACATACCACACATCCATGTCAGATATCACTTCATAAAGGAACATGTTGAAAAGGGTATAGTTGAATTATTCTTTGTTGGAACTGAATACCAGTTAGCTGACCTGTTTACTAAAGCTCTGTCAGAAGTTAGGTTTAAGTATCTCGTCAGACGACTCGGTATGAGATGTTTGACTCTAGAAGAACTGGAGGTTCTAGCAAACAAATTTGCTTTATCCATCAAACATCGAATTTGTAAATATTTTTATTTTTCTCTTTATTTTGATTTATAAATATTTTTTAAAAAGAAAATACAAAAATATAAAACCAACAAAAAGAAATAGAAAAATATAAAATCTATAAAAACAAAATATAAAATCAGAAAATTTCAAAATACCAAAAAAAATCTTCTCGACATGTCTTTTGGAATCTTCAAAATACTTATAAATGTTGATTAACATTGACACGATCATTTCAAAACATGTTATTTCTAAATTTTCTTTATGACTTATGTACATTTCAGTGCATAACTTGTTCACCGAAATGTAAATAGGTAAGTGTACCTGTCAGTCGCTTATTCTATAAATAAAAGAGAAGTCTTCTATCATGCTTTTTAAAACCGTTGAACACAATTTTCAAAAGGAACTTTCAATCAAATTGTTAAACATATAATTTGTGGTACCTTTCTATAAAAAATGGTATTTGTTAAAATTATATGTTCAACACTCCCTTTCTCAAAAAAGTTTAAAAAATTGTGGTACTTACAATGTCATTTTATGTGGATCAATTTTTGCGGGATAGCTTTTAAAACTAAAGCCTTTTAATGTATTTTGGGTACATCTCATAAATGTCAATTTTATGTATCCAAAAACATTCAAGTGAAATTAAAATGTAGTATATCAAATGTCAAATTAATAATATACGTTGTTCACTAAGGCATCTGACTCCGTCGTCAACATATTTGTGATGTCATATCAATTTTTCCTTGTAATGTCACGTTTTATAAATAGTGGTGATCCAGACATTACTGTGTTTGAAGGGAGCTATCAAAAAATAAATTCTTGCAATATCAATGGTATAAATATTTTCTCCCATGAAATTTTTCATGTCATAAATTTTAATCAATTGGTATTTCAAATACTAAGAGATTTATTATTTTAAATAAAGGGAGAAAATATGATTAAAATATGATATAGAAGAATGTAATCTTTAAGACTCTAAGTGCAACTCTTTCCTTCATGTGTAAAATAATTTTGAATCTTGATGCACTTGTGTAGGGGAGTATTTCAAAATGTCTGTATCAAAGGATTTATGGTTCGATCTCTATACCCAACAACCAATTAACTTACACCGATAAATCATAAGGTTAAGATAGGTATAAGTCCTATGATCCAAACATAATCAGATGACTACCCAATGGACCATATCCATAGTAGATTATAAGTCCTAAGGTAGGTGGCGAAGAATTGAGGAATAAGGAAAATGCCGACTAAGGTTGAGTTAACATTGGAACAATTACAACAAGGTGTTAGTGATGACGTCTTAGTAAGCATTGAAGGGGTTGAAGAATAAAAAAGAAAAGTATGGATAAAGGATGAAAACAAAGCAACCCTCCACACAAACTCATTAGGGCAGAAACTGGTTAGATACATAATCGGGCATTAAAATCAAAAAGATGATTGTTGGAGTATTAGAAATAAAGCCCATCAATAGACCCAGTGGCTGCAGATGCACAACCCATCCCACCATGCAAGTTTCTCTCAAAAGAGACTTGTCTACCATTTGTCACTGAGATACACACATTATCTATGACATCTCACTCCAAGATTGTTAATATTAAATACAGGTGTGTAGTCACTCCACCTCCGATTACTAAAACCCAGAGTGCACAAAAATCGAGTCTAGAAGCCATAATTTCACAGGGGGGTGTGTGTCGACCGGGGGGGGGAAGGGGGGGGGGGGAGGGGGGGGGGGTGCGTGGGGGGGAACACAAAAATAAAAAAAAACACACCACCACAAAAACAAAAAATAAAAATGGGGGGGAAAAAAAAAAAAATGGGTGTTTGAGATTGTTATTATTGATGGTTTTATAGGTGTATAAAAGTTTATTATGGGGTTGTTTTGAATGATTGTTAATTGTGATAATTTAATGTAAGTAGAGTGTGGTTTACCAGTTGAAGATACATATTGTTTCCCACTGTTTTTTTTAATTTACGTATTATTGTTTAAGATTGGTTTTATTAATAAATCTAACACTACGATAGTATTACATTTATGAATATGTAATATTATATAAATCTAATAAGGATAGTATTGAAAATTTTTTAAGAAACAATAAATTCTATGAACATACAATCATCAATAAAAGCTGCAATTTTATGATTACAATAATATAACACTTTCCTATATTAATTACAATACCTGAAAGCTTTAAACATAATATGATGTTTAGATTTGATGCAGATTGGTATTGATACCAGTTTCTATGCCCTAGGACCTCTTTTTATACACCAAGGAGTCCTAGTCAATTTACAATATATTCTTAAGAATATTCTCTATGATCTATTCTATAAATAACTAATACTTATCACGTAAGTAATCTTGATCTCCAATCAATCTTTATCCTTTCTTCTGTCTTTATCCATTCTCTTCTGGACATAGAACTCTTTCTACAGTCTAATCTTTGACAGGTTGTAACTTTTGTACTAGCAGCATTAACTTAGCACCAGCAGTAGTAACTTATACACCAGTAGCATTAACTTTATACTAATATATACTAGCAGTAATAACTGTGAACTACAAGTACTAACTTTATACTAGCAGAACTAACTACTTAGCATATTTTTCATTAAAGTTAATGAATAGCACTAACTTTTGCTTAGCAGCAGTAATACAAACCTTAGTAGCAGTAGAAGATAAGATCAACATAGACCCATAATTGTCATAGATCCAATAATCAATCTCAACCAGTCTATTTTTTCATCAATAAATAAAAAACCCACTATCCACCTTTTTTAAAAAATAATAATTATCTACAAACTGAAATCTCACACGACAAAAAATACACCAGCGCGACGAGTATATTTTTTATCTTAAGTAGACGTGACACGATAATACTTACGAGGAATTTTTTTGATTTTTTTTTTCAGTCACGGAATTGCGAAAATCATATATGATAACGTATAACGAATCATATAAGATTCGTAATCGATCATATTTGATTTCATATAAATTCAAAAAATGATTTCAAGTAAGAATCATATAATGATATGTGATTCCAGTCGAACTTTTTGTTTCAATTTTGATTTCATCACGAATTGCGAAAAACAATATGAATCGTATATGAAATCATATATGATTAATAAATCAAATAAGATTCCGTATAACGAATCAATATGATATCATAAAATCATATATGATTTCGTAAATCATATATGATTTCATAAAACGTAATGACATGCATAAATCATAAAAAAAGTTCGCGAAAGGTACATATGTCGCCCCTCTATAAAAGATAATTAATTATCGTCCGCGATGGTGTATTTTTGTTTTTTGCGTAATGATTATCAGTGTGTCATATAATTTTTTTTAAAAGGTTGAAAGTGGGTTTTTTTATTTTTGATAAAAATGATGGCTAGTATTGGTCATATGGTACTATAACAAAATTGTCTATATTGAACTATTGTCTTATAAAGCAGTAAACTTCAAGAAGGCTTTTAATCCTAACAATCCTCCCCTAAATTTGATATTCTTCTTCAAAATTATCAAGTTTCATTCAAAGCTTCATAATTACAAGGAGGATGCTTCTAAACACTTAATTCAGGTACATAGCCTTCCTTAAGCTATGTCTTGACCAATCTAAGAAGCTCAAATGCCATTTCATACTCATAATCAACTTGAAGCTTCACATCATTAAACATCTGATATAGTGTGTGATTTGTAAGTGGATACATCTACTCAACCAATAGATAAAATAGCATGGATTGCATTGTTACACAATGAACTCCACAAGAATCATAAAGCTTCCAGTTTAGCACTTTAACTAATCCTTGTTGATTATTCCATACATTATCTTCAACATGATGCTAAAACATGGTCTTCAAATTAAGAAGTAAGAAATTATCCATGTAATTCACTGGCTCTGTCTCTTAAATCATGCGATTTGTATTATACTACCAAAGAACTTCAATCTTACTGTCAAAGTTTTTAAGCATCTTCCAAAAGTTAAATACGATTTGAGTCTTACCATCTGGTCTATAATTTAGAAAAGCATTTCATCCTTCTTTGAGATCTGAAGTCAACAATGGATAATTTATTAAGATAAAAAGTTTAGCATACAATAGTTACATCATGCATGCCATCATCTAGATTATTTCCAAATATTGCTTTAAAAGCACTCAGACTCTTTTATCGTTCTACCAACTTTGTTCTTTTTAGAACTCCCCCCTCCCCCTTTCTTGTTTCCAGCTCTTCTCTGCACTCTTTAAACTAACTGCATCCTTATGTGCTACTCTTGCTTCTGCTGTCTGTGAACTCTCTTCACCAGCACAGTATCTGTAGACCAAACAAAGTATTCACCCTATTTCATTGCTTTGGTCAAACAATTCTTGAATAATTGGCAAAAGACATGTTCTTTAAATTTTGGGCTTCTTTCCCATCCATATTCTTCAGGTAAGTAAACATGAATTTTCTTTGTTGAGCTTATGGGTTGGTGGTTGTGTTCTCTTCTCTCTACTCTCTATTAGCTGCAAAAGTTTTCTTCTTTTGCTCTAAAAATTATACAAACAATCTTGCCTTTCTTCATCTTGTCAATTATCTGGCTCATGAGCTTGTAGACTTTGATATAACTTATAATCAGCATTAAATTATACCTGAATATCATCCCAGCATTTGCTTCCGTCATTTTGTTAAGTTTATTTCTCTGGCAATAATCGTTCTCTTCTTCTTCAACTTGTAGCTTGAAGGCAAGTTCTTCATCAATTCTTATCAGCTCTTGCTTCTTCATTGGCTTCTCTTTTTCCCCCATAGGCTCTTTAATCATAATACCTTTGCCTTTGTCCTTTTGAGGTTTTTTGTGCAGCTAGTTAATGTTGTAAAGATGTTGTTGTTTGTTGTAGCTTCAAAATAAATCAAGATCGATTTCATATAAATGATAGTATGCTTTTCTTGCTCTCCTGCCAAAATTCCTTGAGTTGGTGGTCTAGAACTTTTCAATTCAGCAAGTGCTTGAGCCAAGGTTAGCTCGTCAGCAGTAGTAACTATTAGAATTTCACTTGAAGCACTAACTATTGTAGCAGCAGCACTAATTGGAATTGTAACAGCAGTAACTTCTTCAACCACACTTCTTGTTTCCTCAACTGTGTTAACAGCATCTACACTTTCAACAATCACCTCAATCCACCATCTAAGTCATTAACACCAACATATCTTCATCAGTACTGAACATTTGACCAAATAAATGTCTCATTACATCAGATATCATAATCCTTCCTCTCACTGGTTTAGATGCAATCCCCTCTTTTTCACCTAAACCTTCCATCTTCATAGGAATCTACCTTCTTGATGAACCAAACTCTGATTATAATCTTTTAAGTCCATATGTTCGTGATTTATTCCACTTCTCTATCTTCTTGACTCCTCTTTTTCTCCAACTTGCAATCTCATAGCTATGATGTCCTTTTGTAGTCTCCAAAGCAAGAACTTCTGTTTGTAAAGTTTGTACGATAAATGCCATTAATTCTCAGTTTTTAGTCTATCCTCACCACTTTGACGTGTGTTTACTTCTGCGAGCATGATCATTGAAAGGTTAGATACACTCTAACCTAGTTTGTATCCTTCATGGTTTCTTGGCGCTTAGGACCACTACCTGAACTAGTTCCTGAGGAACTTGGTTCATTAACTGTTGCCTTGGATTGGGTCTTATCTATGTTACCCCTATCCTGCTTTGTATCTAAGCTAGTAGCAGTAGTGGTAGCCCTTTCTAAACTGTCATCCATCTCCTTATTGACATCCTCATCTACTACATTGGTTATAGGACCACTAGGCTGAGGTACCTCAGTGTCCTTTCTCTTTGACCTTCTTGATCTTTATTTCTTTAGAGGTTGAGATGTTGATGGTTGAATAAAGGTAGGTGTGTGATGGGGATCAGTTGGCATTTCTGAACCTTCACCCACTTCTTCTTGATCTTGTACCATCATTGTTTAGAATAAGGGTGTGTCCCTTCCAGAAAAACCTTTTCTAACCCTTCTCATATTCCCTAAATATATTCTTAGTATGAGAGGGTGCAATGTAAATTATCTTGTGAGTAGGCATCCCTTCGAGTTATTGATTTACAAAACACTGTACAAGACCTTGGATAACATCAAAAATTTGACAGACACATATCCAAGTTCTTCCACCATACTTAAAAAAAGTACATTTGAAAAGTTAAAACTTTTTGGTTTGTAGCTAAACAAATGATTGTAGATGCCATAGTGCTACTAAACTCATTCCATGCAGTAGTCTTAGAACTTAGGCATTGTAAAATAGGATGAATCAAAAATTTCCATTGTGGGGAAAAGAATGCCTAATAGAAAGTAAGCTTCTGTGAAATTTTGCTCATACCCCCATTAATGTTAGTTTTTCAAAGACTGGTAGCATTGGGTAGACAATCAACACCTCAGTCATCTTCAATTGAAGATCTCTTTTTAATAATCGACTCTAGTAAATGTGATCATCTTCATCCAAAAGGGCTTTGTAACCTGTTACATCCTTCCCCTGTTGATAATTTTTGCCTTAACAGTAGCCTAGAATTATTCAACACACGAAGTGTATATAGTAGGATTAACGGTTAAAGAATACTTTATGGTGTGTGCATTCAGAAAATCCACAATTTACTTTCAGTAGGTTTAGACAAAAATGCGACCATGTTGTGAGTCTCTGCAAACTTTAGATTTGCCATTTGTGCTGGGTTTTGATGATGATTGATGAAATTGTGTTAGGTTTGAGATTAGAGAGTACATGAGTGAATGAAATCGATCAAATGAGTGATTGAAACCCTTAATCAAAGTATTTATGAAAATACCCTCAACAGCTTTAATGTTCACCAGCAGTTGTAAGTTTATGCCTAGCAGCATTAACTTTCAACAGCAGTAGTAAGTTATGCTTTGCAGCATTAACTTCCAATAGCAGTAGTAAGTTTATGCCTAGCAGCATTAACTTCCAACAACAGTAGTAAGTTTATGCCTAGCAGCATTAACTTTAATTCCATTCCAAACACTCTGTCTGTTTTTAATATATTCATCTCTCTTTATGTTTTTTAACTCACCATTTCCCTCAATACTTTTACTCACCAAATCACTCTGTCTGTTTTTATTTCACACAACTCTTTTTCTGTTTTTATTCTCACTAATTCTCTCAATTCTTTTTCTCACCAAAACTCTCTTTCTATTTTTTATTCTTGCTATTTCTCTCACAAAATACACATTTTCAGAATCTATATTACTAGTTTTAATGGTACCTTTTCCTGTGATTTTCCATCCTTTGGGGTTCCATCTAAAAGCAACATATCCTCTATCTATTTCTTCATAGTCTGTAAGATAGGACATGTTCCCTGTCATGTGCCTTGACCATCCACTATCAAATCCACACTTTTCTTGAAACCATTATGTGATTTTGCCAAGCAGCACTAGATAAGAAAATCAAATTTCTTTATTGGACCCCAACCATGCACTGACTTGGATCTCCCTTGTATTAATCCATATCATCAAGACTAATATAGGGAGATTGATGCATTTTGTGTTTTGAAACTTGTCTAAAAACTTTAGTTTTTAGTTATCTAAACCCAAACAAGGTAGGCCTATAAACATCATAACAATTATATCCCTGAACAACATTAACTACTACTTTTGCCTAGCAGCATTAAACCACTCTGCTTTTGGCCTGCACATTAACATTTTTATCCTTAACAGTATTAACCCTCTGATTAAAATTACTATTTTTAAATGTTGTATTCTGGTGAATGGGCCTCTTAACAATTGAATGTGCTGTTTTAGAAAAAATGCTTTGGTCTAGCAGCAATCACTGTTGTTTTTGAGTGAGCAGCAATAACTTGTCTAGTATTATTAACTGATACTAAGCCAGACTTCATTAGTACTGTTGTTGGAACCATGTTTTTTTAGGGCAGGGGTGAGTCTTTTTGTAAAATTTTGATGATTTACCCTTTTACCACCCTTTGATAATTACAATCAACCTGCAAGTTATCAACCTGTAAGTGATCAAAACTTCCACATACATAACAAGCTTTGTTAAACATCTCAAAATTACTTCCTAGTCTCTGAGACATCATATTATTCCAGTTTCTTTGATTGCCTCTAGGAATGGTGAGTGTTTTGCCTATTGGTGGCACAACTTGTTTTAAGGCAGTTTTTCCCTAACAGTTTTTGTTTGTTAGTTTAGCTTTGACAGTCTAAGCTTAACAAAAACTAGGCTTAACGTTTTCTTTTTCATCTTAGGATTGAGACACATTTTCAGTCCTCACTATCTGATACCCTATCCTCAATAATGAGGCACCATTATTCTTTCCTAACTTCTTTAGGCATTGATTCACTAGCCTTATCTCACTATCTCAACTCAGGCTCCTCTGAAACTCTTCTAAGCCAAGATAAATGAACAAGTCATTTACGAAGGCAGAAATATTCTTGTTTAGGGGATGGAACTACATTATAGCCTAAATCTTTCTTGCAATTGTCTATAATCTGACTCTCTATAATCTTGTTTAGGCTTTTATAGGGATGCGATAATCAAATTCTACATTTAAACTCAATGCCATCTTTTTCCTTTTGAACTATTTCTAGGCTTTTCCTAAGCTCCCCATAAAGTTTATTCTCTACTTGAATACCCCCATTTTAAGTTCGTAATCTTTCTACAAAAACAGACTTCATTCTTTTATAAAATTCAAGTCTAATCTTCTACAAGACTGTAAACCAGTCTTATAACTACAAAACCATTAACTTAGATTTCTCAAATCGTTTCAATTGTTTTTCCTATTGAGATTTAAGCACTTCAACAGTTTCAAGACAAGATTTTAAGCAAGTAGAACCATTAGATACCTCAAAATCAGAACTGAAAGATGAGTAGGCCATGAGTGCATAATTTGTTGGTCCTTCCTCTGCATGATCACTCCAATCATAACCACCAAAACCATCACATGATATCAAATCATTAGAAGTAGTTATCTGTATTGGCATACTTCTTCTTGAGCTTTCCCTGTTCCTGCATGTCTTGGTTTATTAAAAACTCCTAGCACTCTCTGGTAAAATGTCCCCTCTTTAAGGCCAAGTTTATCGCACTCCCCCATGGACTTATCAAACTCAATGGTCTCATTACCATTAATAGTTACCTTCCTTCTAGTGTTCTTCAAGAACCTTTTTGCCCTCATAGTAAACATGGCCATCTGCTATCTCAAATCTATCTTTTCTAAGTCCCTCTACTGGGATAGATTATGTGTAAGTCCTCACTATTGCAATGTTGAGGATTGTTTTGGTTGACAAAAAAAGAAAGCACAGATCCCATCATCACTCAAGTTATCAACAATTGTGAGTTTAGCAAACAAACATAAGTGAAATAGCAAAAACATCCACGAGCGGTGTTAATATGCTTCATTAGAGCTGCCTAAGTTGTTAGAGGACACAAAATCGCCTGTTTAGTTGCTTGTACTTGAGCTTGATGTCCTTTGACTTCTGGTTCAACACTTTGAGATTGTGTAGAGATCAACCATGCGCATAGTCTCTAATTCAGCTTGCTCCTCCACAACAACACAACATGTGTGTTTCTACCATTCTAAGTGATAAACATCTCAATATTTCTTCTGTTCACATCTCTCTTGTGTAAGTGTTTCAACCCAAAATCTCTAAGCAGACTCACAAGCTTCTGAAGCCTATCAAAAGTTTGATCAAGGTTTCTGAGCTAGGAGCAGTGAAGTTTTCATACTGCTATTTCAAGAGATTTCTTTGAGTTTTCTTTGTAGCAACATTCCTACCAAACCTCTTTTCAATAGCTTCCAGCAGCAACTTAGCATCCTTGATGGAGTTGAACTTTAACTGATGTTCATTAGGTATTCCCATCATTAAGGTTCTTCTGGCCTTCACTTCTAACCTTTTCTGAGCCTTTTCTTCAGCAGTTGTAGGAGGTATTACTTTCTCAACACCTTCCACAACTATTGTTTTTGGTGTAGTGTTTCCATTCTCAATGACCTCCCATCGAGCATAGCCAATCATCTGGATGTACTATTCTATTCTCATCCTCCATAACTCAAACTCACCAGGTTTGAGCATTGGAACATTGGATGCAGCCACCATATGTGCAGATTCTGAATCCATATCATATAGCAAAGTTTCTTAAAGCAACAAGCTCTGATACCACTTGTTATCCCAGGATGTAGGATACCTCTTGTTGGATCCCACTTCAATAGATTGAATTCCTTAATCTTGTTTAAGGTATAGTTATATTAGATAAATCTAACATAACTATAGTAGAAACTTTATGTGAATGTATTAAAGATTATGTGGAATCTAATCTTTAATATTAGAAGAATTCTTAATGAAACAGTAACACAAGACAATATAATTCAATAATAAAAGCTCCAATATTATTATTACAAATAATATGAATACTCTTCTAGTATTAGGGTTACAAAACCTTGAATCTATAACGATATCAAAACAAAAGATTTATAGATTTTTTTCTATATCAAACTCTATGCCCTAGGACCTCCTTTTCTACAGCAAGGAGTCCTAGTCGATTTATAATATATTCCTAAGATATAGAATATTCTCTATTATCTATTCTATAAATAACTAATACTTATCACGTAAGTAATCTTGATCTCCAATTAATCTTTATCATTTCTTCTGTCTTTATCCATTCTCTTCTGATAGTAGAAACTCTTTCAGTAGTCTTAATCTTTGAGTAGTTGTAACTTTTTTACTAGCAGCATTAACTTAGCACCAGCTGTAGTAACTTATACACCAGCAGCATTAACTGTGTATAAGCAGTAGTAACTACTTAGAATATTTTCTTCAATCTTCACCAGTAGTACTAACTTTACACTAGCAGTACTAACTTTATACTAGTAGTACTAATATATACTAACAGTAGTAACTGTGAACTAGCAGTACTAACTTTATACTAGTAGCACTAACTACGTAGCATATTTTTCATTAAAGTTAATGAACAACACTAACTTTAGCTTAGCAGCAGTAACATAAACCTTAGTAGCAATATCTTCAAGAAGGCTTTTAATCCCAACAAGAATTCATAGGCTGAAGAGATTACACAAAGTTGGCTTGACTGCTAGGGTAGAATCCTCTGATAATGAAGAAAGTTTAGGTGAGGATGCATCCAAATAGGGGAAGATTGATGCTAATAGATACAATGAAGAAATACGCAGGCACCCCTAGTTAGTGTTCATGTATGTTAAATGTTATCTGCTGGATAGAATTGTGTTTGCACAACTGTTTGAATGATATTACTTTGGCTCAAGTACTTGAAGAAATGAAAATTTCAAAACCCAAGATGAAAGGGGTTGTTATACAAGAGCTGGGTGAATCTACAACAACAATATCTTCACTGTCACACCCCGTAAATTCCCGGTTAGTATTCTGACCCATTCCAGTCATCTATACTTATAAATTTGTTATACCGTTCGTTTAAATCTGACAGTTTACCGAGGAGCTAAATTGCGTAAAAACTAAGAAACGTCAACGGACGCGTATCGCCATCGGTTAAAAATTTACTTAGGCATTATATGTGTTATATTAGCTTTCCTGAGTGTTTCATGATTTTTAATCACTTCACTTCCGATAATTAATTTAGGGTTTTTAATCCCTTTAAAATTGCGTTTTTTTTTTTTTCCGCGTTTTATGACCAAATCTGAACCCCGAAAACGCCTCAAAAATCTTTTTCGTGTAAACTCAAGTTATCGTTAATATTATAACCCAAACCTAAAAAAATTTTCGTTCACCCCACCCCCCCCCCCCTCCTATACCCAAAACCCATGAAAATTATACATGTGCATGCTCAAAATTAAATCAACTAGCATCTTTCTTGAAATCACATGCATGTGCTCATGCTTACACAAGATAGTGACACATGAGAATGTCATTCTCATGCACCATTTCTCATATTGTTAAGACCATGTATTTACTTACACACTCTTACAACTTTGACTAGCAAATTTTGAACCATGATCATATCACTTGAACCTTGGCTAGAAAAATTGAACCATCTTGGTCCTTGTGAGCCCTATTCGGCCGAACCAAAGACCACACACACCCTTGGTGTGTGTTGGTCACTTGTGGGTCACTCACTAGTCCAAAACACACCAAAACCCTAGCCATGGTCCTATAAATACCATGTTATACCACACTTAGGGTTCCCACTTCATTTCTTCAAGCAACAAACAAAATTTTCTTCCCTTTTTCCCTTGCCTAGCTCACGGCACACCTACAACACACAAACACATCCATAACTTTTGATTTCTAGCAAGATCCAAGTATTCTCTAAGCACTTTATAATGTTATCTCTAAGGTAGATCCAAGTGTTGGTTGGTTATTTTTCAAAGATTTCAAGAATTATAAAGTTAGGGTTTTCAAGATTATTTGGGGTTTTTATAGATCTATAGTTTGTGGGTATAGATCTAGTGTTTTTGCTACTTGCTCTTCTTGATTTGTAAGTGTTCCTTGAATCTTTGTTTGGTTTCATCCATTATTTTATAGATCTATGTTTGTTCATAAAGATCCATGTGTTTGTGTTAATTTTTACAAAAGAAATAAGTTAATATTTTGTCATCTTTTATAAAATGGAAGTAAACATTGTTACCAGGGGACTTAATGTTTTATATGTCTTATATTATTTCTGGAAGATTGAGTGTCTAATAGATTGAAGGTGAAAGCTGTTTGGAATGGAATTGAAAGTTAATACTGTTTGACATCCCAAAGTCAATGCTGCTGCTGCATAGGCAATAAATTACTACTCCTAAGTAACTACTACTTGGTTGTTAAGGGTATTTTCCATAAATACTTCGATTAAATTGATTTCAATCAATTAATCGATTTCATTCTTTCAAATACTCTCCAATTACAAACCCTAACTTAATTTTATCATCCATTATCAAAACCCAACACAAATAACGACTCTAAAGTTTGCAGATACTCATAATATGGTCGCGTTTTTTGTCTAAACCCACAGAGAGTGATAGGTTTGAACAAATTGTGGATTTTTAAATGCACACCCTAGAAGGTATGCACTAACGATTAATCCTACTATATATATATTTCTTACATTGAATAGTTCTGGTCTAATGTCATGGCCAAAACTATTAATGAGGAAGAATAATTACATGCCCTAGTAGATGGCAAGAAGATAATCAACACTGAATCATCTGTTAGAAGAGATCTTCAACTAGCAGAATGAGAAGGTTTTTGATTCTTTACCAAAGTTCTACCATTTATTGAACAACTTACATTTGGAGGGGATATGAGAAAATTTCATAAAAAAACTAACTTTTTATAAACCATTCGTCTTTTTTTCCCCCAAATGGAAATTTCTAATCAATACTATTTATTACAGAGTCTAATCCCAAAGACTAACCAGAAATGAGTTTATAGTACATAATGCATCTACCATTATCTACTTAGCTACAAATCAAAAATTCAATTTTTCAAAATTCATTTTTGAAAGTATGATTTAGAAATTTTGGGATATTTGTCTATCAAATTTTTTGATTATACCAGGATTGTGCAAATATATTTTGGACAAAACTTAATGGCTACCAACTCATGAAGAGAATATATAATGCACCCACTCATACTAAAAAGATATTTTAGGAATATAAGATGGGAAGCAAAGGTTTTTCCTGTTGATTAAACCTATATTCAAACAATGATGGTACAAGAACCAATCACAATTGGGTGAAGTTTAGCAATTCCAACTGATCACCCATCACAACCCACCTTAATTCAACCATCAACCTCAAAAGGAAAGAAAATAAAAAGCAAAAGAGAAGACATGTTAAAGATCGTACCTCAAAAGATACAACAAACCTAGAAAGCCTAAAAGACAGGACACTCATGGGTATCCTCCCATCCGTCCAGCCTAGTGATCATATTGAAAATGTTGCAGATGAGGCTGTCCATAAGGAGTTGGGTAACAGTTTGGTGAGGGCTGCCACTACTGCTTCTAGCTTAGAAGCAGAGCAGGATAATGGTAACATAAATAAAACCCAATCTAATGAAAACACCTAATGAATCCTAGTTTCCAAGGAACAAATCAGTGTGTGTCCCTGTTGCCCAATAAACCATGTGGGATACATTTGCTCCAACACTAGGTACGGAAGAGTATACAAACATTCTAATGATTCACTGCTCGCCATAGGTAACACACTTCAAAGTGATGAGGATAGACTTAAACTTAATGAATTCATGACACTATGTACCACTTTAAAAAACAAGGTTCTTGATTTAGAGCAGACATAGACCACTTAACATAATAAGATTGCTAGTTTGAAAAGGAGGGTCAAGAAGCTTGAAAAGAAAGATAGGTCAAGAATTGTTTTCCTATGATGTAGGATACCTCTTGTTGGATCCCACTTCAATAGATCGAATTCCTTTAGCATGTTTAAGGTTTAGTTGTATTAGATAAATCTAACACAACCAATAGTATAAACTTTATTGAATGTAATTTACAAAGAAATATGCGAAATCTAATCTTTAATATTAGAAGAATTCTTAATGAAACAGTAACACAAGACAATATAATTCAACAATAAAAGCTCCAATATTATTATTACAAATAATACGAATACTCTTTTAGTATTAGGGTTACAAAACCTTGAAGCTATAACGATTTCAAAACAAAATATTTATAGTTTTTTTTCTATATCAAACTCTATGCCCTAGGACCTCCTTTTATACACCAAGGAGTCCTAGTCGATTTACAATATATTCCTAAAATATAGAATATTCTCATATCTAATCTATAAATAACTAATCTTATCACATAAGTAATTCTTGATCTCCCAATCAATTTTGTATAATCCTTTCTCCTGTCTTTATCATACCTCTTCTGACATTAGAAACTCTTCAACATCTTAAATCTTTGAGCAATTGTAAACTTTATGTACTAGCAGCAATAACATTAGGGCACCATAAGTAGTAACTAATTTAGAATATATCTTCAATCTTCACCAACAGTATAAACTTACATTAGCATATTACTACTAACTTTATACATCAAGTATAATAAAAAAAATACTAATAGTATTAACTAAGAACAAGCAGTACTAACTTTATACTAAGCAACACTAAACTACTTTAGCATATTTTCATTAAAGTTAAGAACAACACTAACTTAAGCATGCATCATGTACACAAACCATATAGCAGCAGTAACTTTAAAAAGGCTTTTAATCCCAACAATCCTCCCATAAACTTGATATTTATCTCCAAAATCATCAAGTTTCTTCATTAAAAGCTTCAAAATCACCAGGAGGATGCTTCCAAACACTTTATTCAGGTACATAGCCTTCCTTAAGCTATTTCTTGACTAATTTAGGAAGCTCAAATGCCATTTCACACTCATAATCAACTTGAAGTTTCACATCATTGAACATCTGATGTAGTGTGTGATTTGTAAGTGGATACATCTTCTTAACCAATAGATAAAATAGCATGTTTTGCATTGTTACACAATGAACTCCACAAGAATCATAAAGCTTCCAGTTTAGCACTTTAACTAATCCTTGTTGATTCTTCCATACATTATCTTCAACATGATGTTCAAACATGGTCTTCAAATTAAGAAGTAATAAATTATGCATGTAATTCACCGGTTCTATCTTTTTAAATCTTGCTTTTACTATACTCCAAAGAACTTTCAAGTCTTCTCTATTAAAGTTTTTAAGCATCTTTCCAAAAGTTAAATACATCTGAGTCTTACCATCTGCTATGATAATTTAAAAATAGGTTTTCTTTCCTTCTTTGTAGATCGTTGTAATCCCAACAATGAGGATGATTAGCTATAAAAGTGTAATCACATCAATTAGAATACATCATCTTCCATTATCTGGAATAATTTCTCCAAACATTGCATTAGCCTTTAGACTCTTGTCTTCTTCCAACTTTTGCTTTAATGATGCTTTCTTATCCATGCCTTCCCTGCTACTATTAAGAAACTACTTTTATGTGCTTAACTCTGCTTCTTCCTTCTTGGAACTCTCTTCTACCAACTTAGATCTGTAGTCAACAATGGTATTCACCCTTTTCATTTCTTTGTCAAATAATTCTTGAATATTGGCAAAGGACTTGTTCTTCAAACAATTTAAGGCTTGCCATCCTATCCAATGTTTTTTTTAGATAATTACACGAAGATACTCCATTGTATTGAGGCCCTTTTGGTGGTCTGTTCCTCTTTTCTTCACTATCTCTTAGCTGCAAAATGTTTTCTTCTTTGTTCTAGGAATTGTACAAAAAATCTTGCCTTTTCTGCATCAGTAAATTCATCTTGCTCTTAAGCTTGCAGTCTTTGAGCCAACTGATAATCAACATCAATTTTAGCCTGAACATCATCCCAAGCTATGTTGGCTTCTTTAACTTGTTAAGCTTTTTCTCTGGTAAGCGTTTCTTCTTCTTCTTCTTCAGCTTGTAGCTTGAAGGCAAGTTTCTTCCATCAAGCCGCTGAGAAGTTCTTTCCTTAAACATTTCTTCATAGGTTTCTTGTTCCAACCATTTTGCCTTAACCTTGTCCTTAACCTTGACCTGTGATGGTTGTTGTGAAGAGACTGTAGGTGCAGGTGCTTGCTCTTGGTCATGAAAAACAATCCTTTTGGCTCTGGGTCTTGTACTAATAGCTGTAATTGTTGTAGTAACAGTTGTTGTTGTAAGTGTTGGTGTTGTAGTTATTGTTGTAGCCTTGGATTTTGCATTCTTCAATTCTGCCAGTGCTTGAGCCAAAGTCATTTCAATGAAGCACTAACTATTATAGCAACAACACTAATTGGAATTGTAACAGCAATAACTTCTTCAACCACACTTCTTGTTTCCTCAACAGTGTTAACAACATCTACACTTTCAACAATCACCTCATCACCATCTAAGTCATTAACACCAAACATATCTTCATCAGTCTGAACATTGACCAAATAAATGTCTTCATTAGCATCAATATCATGAATCCTCCTCTCCTGTTTAGATGCATCCTCTTCACCTAAACCTTCATCTTTAGAGGATTCTACCTTTCTTGATGAACCAACTCTGTATCATCTCTTAAGTCCATATGTTCTTGACTTATTCCACTTCTCTAGCTTCTTGACTCTCTTTTTCAAACTTGCAATCTCAGTAGCTTGAGTGGTCTTTGTAGTCTCCAAAGCAAGAACTCTTGATTGTAAAGTTGTACATAATGCCATTAATTCCTCAAGTTTCAGTCTATCCTCACCACTTTGAAGTGTGTTACCTCTTGCGAGCAGTGGATCATTAGAAAGTTTAGATACATTCTCAAACCTAGTTTGAGCAATTGTATCCTTCATGGTTTCTTGGCGCTTAGGACCACTACCTGAACTAGTTCCTGAGGAACTTGGTTCATTAACTGTTGCCTTGGATTGGGTCTTATCTATGTTACCCCTATCCTGCTTTGTATCTAAGCTAGTAGCAGTAGTGGTAGCCCTTTCTAAACTGTCATCCATCTCCTTATTGACAGCCTCATCTACTACATTGGTTATAGGACCACTAGGCTGAGGTACCTCAGTGTCCTTTCTCTTTGACCTCCTTGATCTTTATTTCTTTAAAGGTTGAGATGTTGATGGTTGAATAATGGTGGGTGTATGATGGGGATCAGTTGGCATTTCTGAACCTTCACCTACTTCTTTTTGATCTTGTTCCATCATTGTTTGGAATAAGGGTGTGTCTGTAACACCCCCATTTTTCACATAACAGCAGAAGGGTCATTTGGGGTGCTACGTCTTAATACAATAACTCAAGCATAGAAAACGACTCGAAAAGAGACGTTTTTAAATATAACCATTTGAAATAAAAGTTTCACAACATAGGTCCCAAATATTTTCATAATCAATACATCATTTTCAAATATTTTCTTCGAATGATTTTCTTTAAATGGGCCTTCAAAATATTTATTTCATTAGCTTCTCCAAAATCTTCATCACCGAATTACCTTCAAGGACCTGAGATAAAACATGCTAAAAAGTCAACAATAATGTTGAGTGAATCCATAGAGTTTATATATATATAATAAATTTCGAACACAAGTATCATTTCTCAAAATCATCAAGACATAACGATGTGGATCAGACAAAGTTATAGGGGATTATTATAAGCCTCGTGACATTGAACGTTACCATATAATAAAAATGCCCACTATACACCCTCGCTATGAGTGCATATTACTCTCTATACAACGCATCCGTAGTGTCATTTTCCCGACACATGACGATAGCCAGTCGTCACGGATTGGAGGTGGCAACCTCCAAATAGTACTATTTCATGTATAAGCGTCTACCATTACCCGGTAGTTAACAATTCATGATTTCCGCGGGTCTTTTATCTAGCGAGTTAAGCTAACTTATAATAATCAAGGCTACTAGCATACATTCGGGTCCCTTGTGTTCTATTTTTAAAAACAAGCATGTTATCCCCCTCGCGGGTTTATAAAACAATTAAAGTATTAAAATGCGAGGCTATGAACTCACTAGTGATGTCGGAAGAGAATAGCGATATGAATAAGAACTTCGGGAGTAGGCGAGTCGATCAACCAAGACCTATACAATTAGTAACGGGTCTTAGGTTTCTAGTCGGTAATAATTAACGAGAACTCATAAATAAAGTAAATATATATGTATACATGTAGTTAACATGATGATCAAGTTTATATGATGTAAGTATTTTAAACTTAAGCTTTTACATGTTTTTAATTTGCCACTTTTAGCCATTTCAACTAGTATTGTCCATATTAGCCCAAAAGCCCATTAAGCCCATTAACCAAGTCCATTAAGCTCTTTTATGGATATTATCATTTTAAGACCAGGTCTTAGTCCATTTATAGTGTCCAAGTGAGTTGGGCCTAATGCTAAGTCCATATAGTCCATTTTGTTTCATTGGGCCTAGTGGTCCAATAAGCCTTACGGGTCCATTTTAGCTAGTATACAACTTTTATTATAAGTTTTCGGGTTCTCGGGGTCGGGATACTTTTATTATCAGTTTATTAGCCTTTTAAAACTCCCAAGAAGTGGGTCCTACCACCTCGGGTTTTAGTCATAAAACCATTTTACATAATATAGAGTTCGGGTTTTTAGGAAAATTTGTATACTTTTGTGTTACGAAAATAGTTGTAATTTATAAACCATAAATAGTATAATTTATATATTTATATGCTTGGCTTCATATTTAAGTCCACTTTACAGATGTAAACCCCTTTTAGTTCATCTTTTAGTCATAAATATACTTATGGTTACTTTTATACATAAAGGTCATGTTACAATTTCGGACTGAAATTTCACTTTCACCATTTTTAACGCCATTTACAAACCGTAAAGAGTTGGTTGACCATCCAACTGATTTAGAATCTACATGACTTTAGCTACAACCCATAGTTTTCACTTTTTAAATGGTTCAGTTCGTAAATATGACTTTTTACACAATCTGTACAGCAAGGTCCAGAATTGACTAGTTTTAGTGTTTTGACCATAACTCATTCATTATTTACTCTCTTGGAATCATCCAATTTGCCAGATGTTCATAAGAGATTCATCTATGACCTCATGATATCAAATCCAACCTCAAACCTACTGAGTTTTATAAAACTTACTGTTCATTACAGCCTATGAATTTTTATACTTTTCTCACTAGTTTTAATGGTCATTCTTGTTAGATCTAACCTAGATCTATGCATGCATTAACACTTTTATTCCTTGATCATCATACATCATACATATACATATACATTTGGAAATCAAAATAAAACATAACAAGACTCATTAAATTTTACCACAAGAAAAGTGTAGACAATGATCAAATGATCAAAATAAGAACAAGCTTGATGAAGGCTTCAACTCCAAGCTTAATCTTCACCCAAAAATACTTTTGACCAACATTTTATTTACCCAAAACTCTTATAGAAACCTTCTTATAACTTCAGCCCCACTTGTAAACCTTCTTGAAAAACAATCTTTTATCACCTCAAAAATATAGGGATTACACTAGGTAGTCATATTCACTAGTGTTCTTGTTGTTTGATCTTCAAAATTTTATGGATTTGGTGTTTGTGTGTGTGTTGGGATCGGCCAAGAGAAGAGAGAAAGGAGAAAATAGATGAGTTTTTAGTTTGAAATGAAGAGTGTGTGTGTATTGCTTGAGCTTATACTCTAGGATTGCATGGAATGCTATTGCACCTTCACCATAGCTAATCACAAGGGAGGATTCTCCCTTGTTTGTGCCGCCCCCAATGGGGTGTTGGTTTAGTGGGTTGGGTTTTTATTTATTTAAAAACTTAGCCCACAATTTGTAAATACAGGTATTGTCGAATTCTCGATTCGTAAAAAGGTACTTGTCGTAGTCGTTTTTCGTAAAAAGTAAAAATAGTATGAGACACGAAAAATAAAAATGAATGCAACAAAATTATTTCTACGGCATTTAGAAAATATTAACGTCGATGCCTTACGTAGAATTTTCCGGTTCTTTGTAAACGTCACATAAATTACAAATGTAAGCCCTAATTCTCCCGGTTAGTCGTGAGTTCATATCTCAACATAAAAATGAAAAATATAATTAATACTCGAGAATAAAATAATGACGTGAAATTGACGGATTGTCACACCTACTAGAACAAATCAACAACGAATTTGGTGGAGTATTTATAAATCTGGAAATCTCAAAGTGTTGGAGTCTTCGGGCATTCTGAAGCCCTAGTCAACACTCTTTTTGCTCAAGGACGCATCTTGGAGAATTATCAAGAGCAAAACATCAGGGAGTTTTCTGTTCTAATTCTATTTTCCCTTATAATTTAATTGTTCTATTTATATAACAAGGACATTGTATAATTTAAGTGGGGGTGGAGAATTAGAACGTACTTGTCTTCTTTTTTACAAAATAACATGCAAAGTACTTAAAAACGGCCAAAATTTAAAAAAAATCAGCATGACTTTTGTAAAAATTACTAGTTACATTACCTAGCACACTATAACCCTTGATACATATTATGAGAACTAAGCCTATTCCGTTTCTAATTGTTTACTAAAAATTCTATAAAATTATGAGTGTGTCGGTGATGTAGTGGACTTTAGAACTTGGCCTGGTATATCACTCGAGACCGCAATGATTGGTACTATGGATTTAGATGGAGGAACATGTTCAACTGATAAATTTTTAGAACTAAACCAAATTGCCTACATGTTGTAAAAATAACTAACTACACTGGTTAGTTAAACCCGTGTAACCCTTGATTACTCTCATTTTTTAGAGTAAAATCTCCTAAAACAACATGTTGATCCATTCTTTTCTTTTCTACACCATATTATATGTTTCACCTTTGCACCTTAGCCTACCGTGTAGATTAAGCCTATTTTTATCAATGTTGCTAGTTGCTTTTGTGTAAAGTTTTGTATTTCCTGTGTCAAAGTGAAATTTTTCTATCTCTGTAATGGTCGGGAAATTGCACAATGCAATGAGAAAAATATGTAGCTCGTAAGTTTCGCTACTTTCGCGATTATGACCGAAGAAGAAGTGTTACAAG
>BQNB010114085.1:0-5000 GCA_026074375.1 Tanacetum coccineum
TCCAATCCCATGCTAATAAGAAAAACGAGCGATTGCTAGTCAGCTTTCATTTTCTTCAAAAAAAATGGTAGGGACTGAGCCAATGAAGGCTTAAAAACCTTCTTCAAATTGGGTATAGCGCGCAGGGCAGGATGGACGAGAAAAGCGGCGAGAAGAAGACAAAGAGAGGGAGACCCCTTTCTATTGCCTTCCCTTTTGACTTCTAGACTGGTTCGTCGGTGGGACAGCGAGCCAAGATCTGATTCGTCAATCGGCGAATCCATGCCGCGTAACCTGGCAAAGGGGAAAGAGACGATGGCAACGCACCTGATACAAGAGGGGGGGGGGGAGTCCGAACAGCCTTGTACGTACGCCGCTCACGCGAAGAAGTTATTCTCTAATTCAAAAAAGTCAAGCCACCATTCTTCAGTGATGAGCTCTAGCGAACAAATCTTATGTCTTTTCCCCAGAGAAAAATTGCTTTCTACTAGAACAAGTCCGCTGCGAGCCGAGCGAAAAAAATGACTCAACCGAGCCGAGGCACTATTCACCAAGTGGAACTATATACTATCTTGACTAAGCCCACCGCCCCTTCCCCTATACCTGGCTGCTTCTCGCTTACCAAAGCGTACTTCGTTTCCCGGGACGGGCGGCTCCCTCTTTCTTCCGGTAAGAAAGCGGTTTTTCCCTCAGGTTCCTCCCTGACCTTAGATGGAGAAAGAAATGCTTAAGGAAAAGGCGCCCTCGAAGCTGACGCGTCAGTCCTCTCTTATTGCCTTATTTGCACCGGCGTAAGGAGGTTCAGTCAAGTATAGTATAGTGCGGCTTATGGTTCTAGTAGCACAAAATATATAAACTATACTATGCTAGTTCACTCTAGAAGACCTAGTCTGACTATAGTTAGTAGTAGTATAGATTAGTTAGATTCGTAGAACAGAAGAAGAGCCTGACTTTCTATTAGTCAAGCGCTAGCACCCCTATAGAGTCAGGATGTCTTCTGGATAGCTGCGAAGCCTTCAATGTTGATATGGAGACTTTGCTTCCCGTTCGCTGAACAACCCACCTGTTGCAACACTGAACTATGCTTTAAAGGACGAACTCCACCGATTTTTGAGCTATTGAATTAGGCGATCCGAAAATCTATTTCTTTCTCACTCCCCTCTATCAGAAAAGGAGGCTTGACTCTGAAATGGTGGTAAGGCAAGCTGTATGTATCTAGATAGAAGTAGACCTAGAGCTCTGGGGCTTTAAGGGATAGGGCAGGTTTGGAACCCTAACCCAGACCAGGAAGGGAACTATATCCTATAAGACTATCACACACGAGACTCGCCTGGGCTCTCATCGAGACTAAGTCACTTCCCTCTTCATCGCTCCCCCCCGATCCCGATCTCCCGTTTGAGAATAGCGTAGGTGAGAGAGGTTCTACCCGATACAACTGGCTATCCCCTTCCCCTCTATCGCCTCTTTCACCCCAAAACCTTAATTGGCTATCTTTGTTAGGCTATCCGACTGAACTGGATGGATCCACTTCTCATCCACTACCGCGTGTAAGAGATAGGCTCTCCAACGAAAGCGGATCCACATCTCCTCTACTATCCTTCCGTTTCGACTAGCTTTCGTTCTCTCGTTCGTAGCTTATTCGACTTTCTTGATCCCACTTGCGACTCAACTTTTGAGCTGATTGGGTTGGTGTTCAGTGTTTGGTCTTTTCCCATGCTTTCCGTTGGTCAACAACCAACAAAAGTGCTCGTTTAGTTCTTCACTACTCCTACAGAAAGGCCTCTCTTTCTGTCTGGAGGGAATTCAAAAAAAAAGATGGCAAAAAAAGTCAATTATATTCTACTTAAGACTCTGAAATCCTTCTGTGAAATAGCGCAGGGGGAGTATGAACTGGAACTAGACCAGGCCCATTGTTCTCCCGCAATGCGAAAGAATGCTTATTTTGAATCGTCAAAAGACCTCTTGAATAGTGCGCTCGAAAAGAGCGTAAAAGAGGTTCTAGATAGACATAACCTTCTCCCGAAAATCTTTCATATCCTTCATTATTAGAAAAAGTGATATCTACAAAAGTGGTAGATCCAGTTAATTTGGAACCTATCGATCTCATAACTATATATAATATGCTCGAAGATCTTATTCTTCGTGATGTACACAGTTCAACCTATCATACTATCATTCACCTATTAAATAACCTTTGGTAATCATGAGGGTAGTCTTTTTTCTTTTGGTTCCATACGTACTGGAGTTCTAACATTTGAATTTCTCTTACATTCTACGTTCCCGAAACGGATCCTATCAAATATTTCACATTTTCTATGATCATCTCTATTTCAGGTATTCGGGGAATCCTCCTTAATAGACGAAATATTCCTATTATGTCAATGCCAATTGAATCAATGTTATTAGCTGTGAATTCGAACTTTTTGGTATTTTCCGTTTCTTCGGATGATATGATGGGTCAATCATTTGCTTCATTGGTTCCAACGGTGGCAGCTGCGGAATCTGCTATTGGGTTAGCCATTTTCGTTATTACTTTCCGAGTCCGAGGGACTATTGCTGTAGAATCTATTAATAGCATTCAAGGTTAAACATGACTCCTAGAGAGTTACCAAAATACGAAGTTCTCTTTTCGTTCTCTTCTTTCTTTTTGATTTTGACTTGGTTGGCAGGGTCAGGGCCTTTCTCGCTGGGCGAGCGCATCCGATTCTAAAGTCCTTTCCTAAACCACTTCCCGTTCAGTTGCTGAAAGATAGAGAGAAGGCTTTCTAAATGAGATTGAGTTCCACGAATATGCAGGCTAGAAAGATGCTATTTGCTGCTATTCTATCTATTTGTGCATCAAGTTCGAAGAAGATCTCAATCTATAATGAAGAAATGATAGTAGCTCGTTGTTTTATAGGCTTTATCATATTCAGTCGGAAGAGTTTAGGTAAGACTTTCAAAGAGACTCTCGACGGGAGAATCCAGGCTATTCAGGAAGAATCACAGCAATTCCTCAATCCTAACGAAGTAGTTCCTCCGGAATCCAATGAACAACAACGATTACTTAGGATCAGCTTGCGAATTTGTGGCACCGTAGTAGAATCATTACCAATGGCACGCAGTGCGCCTAAGTGCGAAAAGACAGTGCAAGCTTTGTTATGCCGAAACCTAAATGTTAAGTCAGCAACACTTCCAAATGCCACTTCTTCCCGTCGCATCCGTCTTCAGGACGATCTAGTCACAGGTTTTCACTTCTCAGTGAGTGAAAGATTTGTCCCCGGGTCTACGTTGAAAGCTTCTATAGTAGAACTCATTCGGGAGGGCTTGGTGGTCTTAAGAATGGTTCGGGTGGGGGCTGAATAAAGAAGACGAATAGAATAGAATGAATGTTCATGCTAAGAGAAGAGCGGATCCAATACCAAGACGACTTCTTTCCCAAGAAGTGCAGCAAGTACTTTAGGAATTTGGTGTCTTTCTATTTGGAAAAAAAGGACCATAAGTATAATTAGACACTTCGTCTTTATTGTTCCACTAGCTAGGATCAAATTGAAATTCTCAGATGTCCCTTTCATTATTACAACCTTCTTTTTTGATGTCAAAGACCAGAAGCTACGCGAAAATTTTCATTGGATCTCGGTTGTTCTTAACAGCGATGGCTATTCATTTAAGTCTTCGGGTAGCACCACTAGACCTTCAACAAGGTGGAAATTCTCGTATTCCTTATGTACACGTTCCTGCGGCTCGGATGAGTATTCTTGTTTATATCGCTACGGCTATAAACACGTTCTTGTTCCTATTAACAAAACATCCCCTTTTTCTTCGCTCTTTCGGAACCGGTATAGAAATGGGTGCTTTTTCTACGTTGTTTACCTTAGTTACTGGGGGGTTTCGGGGAAGACCTATGTGGGGCACCTTTTGGGTGTGGGATGCTCGTTTAACCTCTGTATTAATCTCGTTCTTTATTTACATGGGTGCACTGTGTTTTCAAAAGCTTCCTATCGAACCGGCTCCTATTTCAATCCGTGCTGGACCGATCGATATACCAATAATCAAGTCTTCAGTCAACTGGTGGAATACATCGCATCAACCTGGGAGCATTAGCCGATATGGTACATCAATACATGTTCCTATGCCCATTCCAATCTTGTCTAATTTTGCTAACTCCCCCTTCTCAACCTGTATCTTGTTCGTTCTGGAAACACGTCTTCTTATTCCATCTTTTCTCGAATCTCCTTTAACGGAAGAAATAGAAGCTCAAGAAGGAATACCAAAACCTAGTTCACTCGCTGAGTCTCTTTGCATCCATGGCTGAATGGTTAAAGCGCCCAACCGGGCAAATTCGTAGGTTCGATTCCTGCTGGATGCACTTTTGACGTTCAGTTCAATCGCTGCTCACGGAATTGATACATATAGCTCGCCCTTATAGCTTATGGGGCACTTCACTCGCTCAACACTCGTTCAAAACATCCACTCTTTCTTCACTCGCTAGGGAAAGATAAAGGATAGATGACTGAAAATCCCGCTTAGAGATCGCAAAACTATAGTCAGAGTAGGAGTTCCCATCCGTCGAGGCCTCATTTTACCTGCCCGGAACTGATTGGTTGCTTGTTGTGACAGCCAAGGTCTGAACATTGTCCCACTTCCCTCATCGGGTTCCTCTCTGTTCATCATGGGGTTGTTGGGATAAAGGTGGGTTTGAGACGCGCGGGTACTCTTGATGCGAAAGGATATGGATCTAGAAGCCGAGATCAAAGCGTTAGTTCAAGATAAGAGCCCTTACGAACCAAGGCTTCTAAAGTTGCCGGAGGGTCCATCATCAAGAATGGCCTAAGATGGTCAGAAGCATTCCTAACAATGCTAGCCACAGCGGAATACTCCGGCAAAACGGGTCGCCATTTCGCGGAATCGAACGCCCTAAGAGGAAGATTTCATTTGCTTTCTGTTTCGTAGAACGAAGTTGATCCATGGTCATCGGGATGTCTATGTTGAAAGAGAACCTAACCTGAAGAGTCATTGGTTTTCCAGGTCGGAAAATGAAG
>BQNB010114086.1:0-18777 GCA_026074375.1 Tanacetum coccineum
GGCGGTTTGACTACAGGTCTGGCGGTTTGTTCTTTTTCTTGGACTGCCTAAACAAACCGCTGCCCATTTGAAAACTTGGCGGCGGTTTGGTCAAACTTAGAGGCGGCGGTTTGATAAAATGTCATACGGCGGTTTGCTATGCGGCTGTTTGCTAAGCGGCGGTTTGGTTGCTTCTGTGCCAGCGGTTTGTCAAAGAAAAAACCCATTTTGGGCATATGACCGATTTTGGGAATATAATAATCAAAACAAGAACACCAAAGCAAACACAACACTTAATCCTAAAACGATCCGAATAAGATTCACTAAAACGTCAAAACGGCTAAAGATTTGGATTCAAATGTCAAGTGATCACGAAGTTTATTTGGTATCCCTTATTTGAGTTTGAAGTGGGTTTCACGGAGGCGTCTACTTATTTCATCATCGAGACTTCCTTCTACTTTCTACCCCTTTTCTTCAAACCCAATCTATCGTTTGATGACTTGCTTGAACGTATACAGTTATGATTGAGACTTGGATTATCTAGTTATACCCGATGTAAGGAGTTACATTGTAGTACTCACGGGTTATAGCTATCACTTAAAGGAGTTACGTTGTAGTGCTCAGTGTCACACGCAGATGCCGATGTGGATAGTCTCAAGAGGTGTTGTACTTATTTTGGCTCTTAGTTGAGTGTATAGGGTACTTAGAGGCTTTCTTCTGCACCGTTCTTCAATCAACAACAGTGCAAGCTTAAGTAACAAATTTAGGGAATTCTACTTCATTTTCAAGTTTGGTATATCAGGTTTACTTCACCCAGTGGTCACAGCAATAGCCGACAGAATACGAGTTTGGTAAGTTAGCCAGAGAGTATAAGGTTGAGATGTGATCAGCAACTCTTACGGGATATTTAAAGCTATTGAACGTCAATGATACTTCACAGTCTCAGCAAAATCTTTCAAAGTTCTTCAATATCTTTTATAACTTTTCAAGATTGTTGCTTATGACAAGAACTTCTCGTGTATATGGGCGTACACGTCAATGATGCTTCTGAGAGTTTGAAACCATCATGGGGGAATACGTGTACTTTGATACTTTGATGTTATCAGGTCAACTTCCAGGGGGAAGTAGTTTATACTACTTCACTTAGTATGGTGTGTGAAGTATTATGCATGCGTGAGAAGAATTGTTGCTGGTCTCTTGCATGTTCCCCCAAACAGATATTCACCAAGACCGAATGTCATGATACAATATAGAAGCAGTATTAGATGGTGTGGTTGACTGTTTCTTCTACTTAATTCCGCTGTGCACTTTAAATGTCAATGTTAGAAGATAGTTTAAGCTACATCAATGTTTCAGAATCTGCTCAAGATACGGATGTTGGTTTGGGGGAAAGTTGATTCAGAAACTTCACCAAAAAGAAGTTTATGAAGAAATCTTTTCAAGACATGCTGCATGAATTGGGGGAAGTTAATCCAACTCATGCATACTACAATGGCTCCTGTACAAGTAAAGACAATAAGGATCCAAGCTGGAGTACAAGTTTCAAGACTAGAAGACAAAGACGTCATCTTCAGCATTAGAAGGGCTTTGGGTGTCATTTTACTTTGTTGTATTTGTACTTGTTAGGAACATTGTAAGTAATTTCGTATGCCCACATATTGGGGGAAGATTGTTAGCCTTAAAATATGTCGGCTAATACGGAATTACATTAGTTTACATTAGCCGGACACGCATGGACTAGAAATGTCAAGTGTAGTAAGTAGATCATGTCCCGGGCTATATATATCCCCTCCATGCTTCCATGGAGGGGTGAGGAAAAATATTTGTCTCATAAGTATGTGTTGTTTCTCTCTCTAGAAAACACACACTCTTTCCTTTCTTTCTCTTATAAAATGGCAACTCATTATTTCTATCCTCCCCGACCTCCGGATCATGTCTCTTATTAGTGAAATCTTATGGGTAACATTATTGATTTTGAGGAATCATTTGCACCAGTTGCACGCATCAAGGCTATCAGAATCTTCATCGCCAATGCCACCAGTAAGAACATGACTATCTACCAGAAGGATGTCAAGACAGCATTCTTGAATGGCGAGTTGAAAGAAGAAGTCTATGTTAGTCAACCAGAGGGTTTCGTTGATCCAGATCATCCGACACATGTTTATCGTCTGAAGAAGGCTCTGTATGGTTTAAAGCAGGCTCTTCGGGCGTGGTATGACACCTTGTCAAAGTTTCTTCTATGACAATTAGTGAATTAAAAACAAGTTAATGTCTGGAATTCACATGAGCCTAACTAAGTCTTGGGAGAATAGGAGTGCATGCAGGATGAATCATATTATTATACTCCCCTTCAATAATAGAATAGAGTGAAAACTTAGAGTGGGAGTTTGTTGTGCACATAATTTTGAAAGAATTTGAAAATTTTCTTTTGAAAATATCTTGAAAAATTGTGCTCAATTAGGAAAATATGTGAGATATATCTTATTTACCATTATTTTCCTTAGTACTTCTCTTGAGCATTCAAAACTTTGAATGTTTATATGACTTTGCTCAAGACCGAGAAGAGATTAACTTCTTGTTGTTTAGGATAAATGTACATAAATGAACATTTTCCTTTCTTTGGAGACGAGTCCTCAGCTGACAGTTTACTAAAGAAAGTCGTACAGAAAATTAAAAGGACATGTTTTGAAAGCATTTAAAACTCTCGCTCGAACTTTATTTATTCACCCGTGTTAATATTAATCAACATTTCTAGGTGCGCAAATGTTATCGATTGTCGAGAGAGAGGTCGAAGAAGATTATTTTTGTATTTTTTGAAATTTTTTGATTTTGTATTTTGCTTTTGTAGGTTTTATATTTTGTTTTTTTGATAAAATATTTATAAATCAAAATAAAGAGAAAGATAAAAAATATTTACAAGTCAAAGTTTCCATCAGCAGAGATAGTTGTTGCTAGAGTTGAAGTAGATGAAGTGAATTCTTGTTGTTGTTGAAGTTTTATCGGATGCATCAGTAGTAGTAACAACTAAAGACTTTGACACAACTTGATTTTCTCATTATAATAATTCGTCGAAAAAATGACCGTTAGACCTTTAACTTTATCATCGACGTCATGACTATCATATCTACTGAAGTGAAAACAAGATGATTTGTCTTCTTTTTTAAGGTAAAGCGACTGATGCGTACACGTCCTTTTATAAAGATCTCGGTTATGCATGAAGGGTACATACGCATTGTTGAAAGCTCATCTAGTGTCCAATTTATGTCTCCATGATGTTCTTTGTCCTTCGGTTTATACTCGGAAAGCAATGGAATTAGCAGAGTATCAAGCCAATTTTGACAACCTGTCATAGAGAAAGTTAAACTTGGAAACCGTCTACTGATCGGTACCTGAGGGTTAGAAGTACATGCATTATCACCTTTAGGGCAGTCAGATTGACACACAGATTCACCGGTTTCAATTTTCTTTCTTTTAAGGTCAAACATTCTTCCAGTTGGTGACCACTTAAGGCAAGATCTAGGTGTACTAGGCTTTGGTGAAACAAGTCTTTCTTTGGACCCTACCTTTTTAGGTTTCCAGACGCTTGGCTTATGTTTCTTTTGATTTGCACTTTTTGAAACATTAGCACTTTGGTTTTTCTTTCTAGATTTCATGCCATTCACATATTGAAGCACGCATTCATCATGATTAGCGGTAATTAGACATTGCTTACATGTAGCACAAATAACCTCAGATTTTTCGTTTCGAATTGCAAGCTTAATGTTATTACATTCAGATGACGTATGGTCCGGATAGTTAGAAGACTGTAAACTCCTATGGTTTTCTTCTATTCTCTCTAACTTATTCGAGAGGCAACTACTCTTAGACTTAAAAGGGACCTTATCACTCTTAGGATTGTTCCTAGGCTGCGGTCTTCTGGTCCTAGTAGTGCTTTTAACATCTTTAGGAGAGAAACCATTTGTTTTGGAATTTACATCGTTCTTAGTGACAACATGAGGTTGTGAAATAGTGATCGGTTTTGTCCTAACGCTTGTTTTTACATGTTTGTTAGGCACAAAGTTATCTACCCTAGCAAGCTTTATAAAGGATTAAACCTCAAAGATTCCTGGAGAAATCACTCTATCATTTTTCATAACTTTTGATGCTTGAGAGGAAGGTTCCGAGTTTGAAGTGACTGGTTTAGACAAAGCATTTATCTTATCAACTTTAGGGAGAACCGAGGATTTTGGAAAGGGAGTGACAAAATTAAGTTTTGATCCAGAAGAAGAAGAAGAAGGTGGTTTCCCCAAGATTGATTGCTTTGTAAACATAGTATTCGTTCTCGTACCTTTTGTGGTGCCTTTTTGTTCGAAACCTTATCAAATAACTGGGCTCTTAGCTTAGCATTTTCATTGATGGTTTCATATAATTATTATTATAAAGAGTCAATTATTTAATTGTTCTGAGCTTTTATCTCTTTGATAGAGTCAAACAGGTTCTTATATGTGGTCTTAAGATGAGCATTTTCTTTGGCATAATTTAAAACCTGAGATTCTAATGACACATTCTCATCTTTATGTTTCTGAGACCACCAGATCAAGGGGTATTTGATTACATTGTATCACTTCTCATAACCCTTAGAATCTCCCAACGAGCTTGCAAACGTTCGATCTTTTGCTTACATGTCATTATAAGCTTTATTATACGAAATCTTGTCATATTTGCATTCTTCACATTTTGTGTACCAATTATTCCAAAGAACAGCGTATTCTTTTTCCTTTTTAATAATGCAATTTTCAAGTTTTTCTTTTATACGATCAAGCTCAGTTTGGAGATCAGTATACTGCACTTCGTGAGTAAGCATATTGAATATATCATGATCATAACAATTTTCATCTTTGGGTACCTCAGTTGATCCATCTGAGTCATAGATGGGAGCATTGTCAGACTGAGTTCCAGATGTGGATGCTTGTTGCAATCTATCCTCTGAAGTGTTGTTCACTTTTTCTCTCTGGGTTTCTTCATGAGCATCTACAGCAGCCATGAACTCAAATTCCTCTTGAGTGATTTGGATCCCTGCTTCTTCCTTTTGAGCAATCTGCAGCTGTTGCTGAATATTGATCCCACTTGAATAGATATTGCTTAGCTTGTAAAAGGCTTAGTTGTATTAAATAAATCCAAGACAACTATGATAGAAACTTTGATTGAATATATCAAAGACTGTGCGGAATCTAGTCTATGATATTAAGAAGAATAAGCAATAAAACAGTAACAAACAAGATTGTAAAATACCAAAATTTTAGCCTCAATATATTAATACGAACACTTTTAATAGTGTTAGGGTTATACAAAACCTTGAAGCTATAACAAAATGATTTCTAGATGATATATGAAGATGAGATATTGAGATGCTAACCTACATGCCCTAGGGTCTCCTTTTATACACCAAGGAACCCTAATGGGCTTACAACGTGTTTTTATTACTTCATATCTTTTTCCCTAAAATATCTCTTCTTTCACATCAGTAGTTCTAACATATAACTAAACAATACTTAACTTATAACTAATAGCAGAAATCTTTATGTGCAGTAGTAAAATAATATTGAGGAGTAATGACTTAGAGTATTTCATGCAATCTTCACCAGCAGTAGAAACTATAACCAGCAGTAGTAATCTTCATAACTAGCAGCAGTAACTTAAACCAGCAGTAGGAACAATTAAGAAGCCTTTTATTCCCAAACCAATTCCTCCCTAACTTGAGTATTATATATTAATCGTCAAGTTTCTTCAATAAAATCTTCTTAATCCTTAGGAGGATGTATTTAAACACTCTTCTACTTCTTAAGCTGTGATCTTGTAAATCTGAGAAGTTCATAAGCCATTTCACACTCATGATCAACTCTTAGTCTTGTACTCAACATCCTTGAAAGCATTTCTTGTATAAGAGAATACTTTCTTTCTACCAGCATATAAATAGTAATTCCAGTATCTGTCAATAGTAAATGAATTCCACATGAATAAAATAACCTCCAGCTTATCAATGTGTAGTCCTGTTGAGCTTTCCAGATTTCATCTTCCTCACTTAGCTTAAATAAAGTTATAAGATCTCCCCAAAGTAACCTATCATATCCTTCTGGGCTTGATATCTTAAATCTTTCCTTTACTAGCCTTTATAGATCTAACACATCCTGTCTGTCAAAATCATCAAGCATTGCACTAAATATCTTGTAATATTTTTCACTTCCATCTGCCCTGATGATCTGATAATACATCTTGTCTTCTGCTAGAATGTGTGTCTTCCAGTCAACTATTGGATATTTTATAGATAATGATTCAACATTGACAGCTTCATCATCTTTTGGAACTATCTCTAAACAAAGTTAAAGTTCTGCCTTTTCTGCATCATCCTTTAGTTTTTGCCTCTTGACACTTTCTTCATCAAGTCCTTCACCTGCTCTTTTCTTACTAACTGTTTCCTTTCTACTGCTTTCAGTTTTCTTGTCACTTCCTTCCACCACCTCTGAATCCATAGGAACAAATGAATTCACCCTTTTCATTTCTTTGTCAAACAACATCTGAATTTCTTCAAAACTTTTATTCTTTAACTGAGTGTGTTTGTATCCAGCCATGTTTCTCAGATAGGTAGACATTTGATTCCTCTTTTGTGCTTTAGTTGGTGGTTTTATTTTGATCTTTTCATCTCTAAGCTTTGCAAAGTGCATCTTCTTTTTATCCATTAACTCTACAAACAATCTTGACCTCTCTTCAATGGTCAGTTCTCCATGTTCTTCTTCTTGTAGTCTCTGAGTGCTTAACTAAGAATCTGCCTTATCTAGCTTGTTATTATCCATAAAATTATGTTAGCCTTTCTCTCTTTGTATTCTATTACCCTTTCGTATTCTTCATAAACTCAGCCTCTAATTCTTATCTGCAAGTCTTTTATCCACTTCTTTATCAAACTTGATGATGATCCTTTTTATTTAATGGGCTTCTACTGGTTCAATTCATTTTTGGCTTTTCCCTTGTCTTTTAGATCATGTTGTGAAGGAGGTACTGCTTTTCTTGTTCCAGACTCACTAGGTTCTTGCATAGTCACTCCTCTTGTCGGTCTAGAAGTAGGCTTACTAGATTTTTCTTTTGATCCTCTTTCTTTTGCTTTTTCTTTTGATTTCTCACTTCTCATCTTCATAAGTGTCTGAGCAATTATGAGATCTTCATATTCAATAAGAGTTGTTGTTGGAGGAGGAGTACTTGGCTCAACAGTACTAACAGATACACCAATAGTAGTAATTGGTGCACTGGCAGTAGTAATATCAATATCCTGATAATACCTCCCCTGAGTCTCTGTATCCTCTTGAACAAATGAAATCTATTATTCATCTATATTCCTCCCCTGTTTGGATGGATAATCCTGATCTCCCTAACTCCTTTTCAGCAGAGGTCTTTAACCTGACCTTTGAATTAATCTCCTCTTGAGTTGTAGAGTTTCTTTCCTTTTTCTTTCTGTTACAATTTCTTGACTCTCTTCTTTAGGACTTTTAATCTCAAATCCTAAGCAAATCTTGAAATTCTCCAAGGCGAAGAACACCTGTTAGACATTTTGTATTAAATTTCCATCAATTCCATAATTTTCAGTCTGTCCTCCCCACTTCCAAGTATGTTAACTCCTGAGAGAGGTGGATCATTAGACTGTTTAGAAACCTCTCAAACCTAGTTTGAGCAGGTCTGTCCCCTAATATGGTATCTTGGCGCCTATGACCACTACCTAAACCAGTTCCCCGAGGAATAGGCTCAATAAGTGTTTCCATGGATTGGGTCCTAATTATGGTACCATGATCCTGCTCTGCATCAAGCAGCAGCTGTGTGGCAGCCCTTTCCATACTGTCTCCCCTCATTTCACATAGAAAGTCTCATCTGCTATAAGGGTAGTCGGATCCCTAGGACTGAGATATCTCAGTGGGCCTTTTGGTTTTCCTACGTTTATGAGTCTTTCGGGGTTGTGATGATGATGATGCAATAATAGGGATTGGTTCAATATTAGATGGTGAAGCAGTAGTAGGTGTGTGTTGGGGTTCAGTGGGTTGTCTTGAACCTTTACCCACATCTTCTTGAGGTTGTATCAACATAGTAGCAAACAATGGTGCCATAGTCCCTGAAAAATCTTTTCCTTTCCTTTTCATGTTTGCAAAAACCTTTTTAGTATGAGAAGGTATATCATACTCATCATTAAAAGTTAGTGTAAGATTTTCAATTTGTTTGTTAAAAAATAGTTGTAAAACCTTGGATACATTAAAAACTGTTTAGAATTAGGATCCAAGTTTCTTAACATACCATCAAAAATCAATTTAGAAAAATTAAATTTTTGGTTCTTGGCCAAACATATAACTACAGATGCAATGTTTGTACCAAATTCATTCCAAGCAATTGATTTTGAACTCAAACTTTGCAAGATGGTATGTATAAGATACTTCCATTGATGGAAAAAATAAGATTTATAAACATTAAGTCTATCAGAAAGATTCTCATATCCCATCAATTGAAGGTTTTCAAAAATTTCAGTATTTGTGAGACAAGCAATACCGTCCTCATCATTAAATTGAAGATCTCTCCTCATAGATGATTCTGATATTACTATTGTCTTGCCATTAACTTTGGCAAGTATTTTTCTTTCATTATTGACTATTTTGATCTTAATAGTAGACCAAAATTGCTCAATATAAGAGACATAGATAGTTGGACTTACAGTTAAGGCATATCGGATTGGGTTAGCATTCAGAAAGTCCACTATCTCATCAAAATCAGCATTCTCTGGGGATTTTTCCAAGTAAGCAACCATGTTGTGTGAATCAACAAATTTTAGAGCCTCCATGAGTGATAATTGCTTGAATTCGGTGATGAAATTGAGTTTTAGGTTTGTGATTGAGAGTATTTAAAGGATTAAGAAGAACTTATTGTGATCAAATACGCTTAAATAGGTAATATAGAAAACCTATAAACGAAGTAATCCTTTTATAGACCAAAAATACCCTCAGCAGTTGTAACTCCAACGGTAACCTAGTAGTAGTAAGTAGCCTGGCAGTATTAACTTTTGCCTGGCAGCACTATCTTAGCCCAACAGTATTAACTTTTTGCCTGGCAGTACTAACTTTTCGCCCAGCAGTACTAAGTAATGCCTAGCAGCATTAACTTTTTGAGTTACCAGTTTTAACACCAATTTCATCCTTAGCATTTCTAACCCATTCCAATCATCAATCTATCCAAACAACACTTTAGAGATTAAGCATTCCAATGCTAGTAGTCAAAAATTGAAAATGACTAACATCAAATGCTTTTGTGAGTAAATCTGCAACATTGTGATCAGTGTGAATCTTGATCACTTGTATTAATCTCTTCTCATATGAATCCTTGATGAAGTGATGTCTAATCTCAATGTGCTTAGTCTTTGAGTGAAACACTAGATTCTTAACTATGCAGATTATGCTTTCATTGTCAATGAAAATCTTGGTGTTCATAAAGTTGTATCCATAATCAAGCAATTGATTTTGGATCCATAACACATGTCCACAACAACTAGATGCAACTACATACTCTGCTTCAGTAGTAGAGTTGGTAACTATAGTTTGCTTCTTGCATTGCCATGAAATTAATCTTCTCCCCAGAAATTGACAACCTCCTGTTATGGATTTCCTGTCTAAACTAGCACCAGCATAGTCACTGTCAGTATAAGCTTCCAAATCAAATGGTGAGTCCTTAGGATACTAAAGGTCCAATTTAGGTTAACCTTTCAAGTATCTAAAGATTCTTTTCACAGCATGAAGATGTAAAACTTTAAGTGTGACTTAGAATCTTGCACAAGCACATACATCAAACATTATATCAGGCCTTGAAGATGTTAATTACATTAATGAGCCAATCATTGATCTATATAATTAAACATCAACATCTTCAGCATTATCATCCTTCATCAAAGACTTTGAGGTCTCCATAGGTGTATTGTTGTCTTTTTTAGTTGAAAAGCCAAATTCTTCATAAAATTTCATACCACATACTGTTTGACTGATGAAAATACCATCATCTTTTCTGTGTCACTTGTAGTCCTAGAAAACAAAGTAAGCTCACTATAGAGCTCATCTGGACTTTCTTATGCATTAATTTCTCAAACTCAGTGGCATAAACGCTTTTAGTAGATCCAAAAATGATATCATTGACATATAATTGAACTAGTAGAATATCACCTTTGATCTTTTAATGAACAAAGTCATTATCTATCTTTGACATCTCTGAATCTATTGTTAATAAATGGTAGATAAAAGACTCCATACCAAGCTCTAGGAGCTTGATTGTAGACCATATAGTGCCTTTTCTACCTTATAAACTCTGTCAGAGAACTCTGGATCTTCAAACCCTAGAGGTGAACAGACACAGGTCCTCTCTTTAATATTGCCATAACCGAAATGCAGCTCTTCACTCTATCGGATACACAACAAGTCTATTGAAATGAGGCATAGGCTAAAGAATAGCCTAATTGCTTTCAATCCTAGCAACTGGCAAAAACCTCATTCATAATCTATTCCCTCTCTCTTGAGTGTAACCTTGCAACCAGCCTTGCCCTTGTTTTAACCATAATACCTCTTTGCATCTTTCTTGTTTTGTAGATCCATTTTGGTCTAATGGCCCTTTGCCATATGGTAAATAACTAAAGTCCAAATCTTCTGCAATTTAAACGTAGAGCTCATCTGAATGGCTTCTTATTCTATCTTTTATTTTTGATCTGTCAAAGCTTGACATTAACTTCTTTGAGGTCCTACTTGTGATAGAATCAAGCAAACAGGGACATAATTCTAAAAATCTTTATTGGTTGATCTCTGTTGTACTGAACTAAACATCACCTTGGTCAATACACACTTCTTTGTCATTATTTCTGGTTTGAGGTGCTGAATGTATATCTTCAATGATTTGTTCAACTGGATGATCCTTGTGAATTTTGGTAGTTGGAATAGGACTGACAGGGATATGCATATCCAAATTAGTCATGTCAGCCTCTGCACCAACATCTTCATCATCTTCTGAATAGACAATCTCTTCTAAATTAGGCATATTTAGATCATCAACAGATCCATAGACTATATTCTCATCAACAATATTATCTTCTATGCTAGCAGTATTAATAGTTAAACTAACATTATTAATATTGTTAGTACTATTAACACTTTCATCCTTCTCTTGATTAACTCTTGGCTCCTTTTTATTTGGCACCTCACAGTCTTCATTCTCTGGATGTTCAACACTCTTCTTTTCCTCCTCCCCTATTGGTTTGAATCCTGCATCAGGAGAATCTTTAAACTAGAAGAGAATGGTATATCTTGAGTAAAAATGGTGAGCAGTATAATCTTTGCCAGGTATTGTCTCCACTCTAGCTTTACCATCATTTTCACATGCTTTTGTACCTGCAATACCATTAGATTGATTCCCTGCAACAACTAGCTCATAATTCATAGATTTTGTTAGAGCATCTATATCAAAAAGCTAATTTGGTCCATTTCTTGCAATATTAGGTGTATCTTCACTAAACTTGACATGCAGGTTCCTTCTTTCTATCCAGTTCTATTGTGAATACCCAGAATGCTTTGTTATTGGTAGAGTATCCTACGAAGAACTCATAGCCCTTTCCATCAATACTTGCCTAGGTGATCTATAGTATTAAGGATTGTAACAGGACATCCAAATGGTCTCATGAAGCTTAAGACAGGTTTTCTACCTAGAAAAAGTTCATAAGGGGTCTTGTTGTGAGGCTTGATAACTGACACCCTATTTTGCACATAACAAGCAGTATTAACTGCTTCAGCCCAGAATGTTGTCGGCAATTTTGAATTAGCTAGCATAGTCCTAGTAGCCTCTATTAGTGTTCTATTTTTCATTTTTGCTACTCCATTTTGTTGTGGAGTCCTAGCAACACTAAATTCCCTCTTAATACCCTTTATTTCACATAACTGATTCATGACCCTATTCTTGAATTCAGTCCTATTGTCACATCTAATCACTTTCACCTCGAGGTCTATTAGATTTTCTATGCATGTTATAAATGTTTTAAGGATTTCACTAGTTTCATCCTTAGTGGCTAAAAAGAAAACCCAACTGAACCTACTATAGTCATCTATGACAACTAGGCAGTACATCTTTTTCATTAGACTCTTTACAAATGTTGGGCCAAACAAATCCATGTGTAACATTTATAATGGTTGGCTGATTGAACTAACTATTTTGGTCTTATAAGAAGCTCTGTGTTGCTTTCCCTTCTGACAAGCAACACAAGTTTGATTAATTTCAAAAAGTTTTGAAGGTAAACCTCTTATAAGATTTCCCTTAATCAGTTTATTTATAGTTTTGAAATTTACATGTCTAAGCCTCTTATGCCAAAGATTAGATTCATCTGTTGTGGCTTTTGCAAAGAGACAAGTGAGACCTCATTGAGGAACAACATTCTTTAAATCAATACTGTACATGTTATCCTTTCTAGGAACTTTATGCAAAACATGACTTTCATCAGTTAACTTAAAGTCTAGAGACAGAAAAACACATTCAGTATCATTAAAAAGAACACTATTCTTCTTGTCACACATTTATAAGACACTGAAGAGGTTAAACTTTAGTTCCTTTACAAAATACACATCTTTAATATCCAATTTACCAGTTCTTATTTTACCTTTCCGAGTAATTTTCCCTCATTTGGTACTACCTCCAAAGGTAACAAATCCTCCATCAATTTCTTCATAATCTGTAAGATAGGATTTGTTTCCTGTCATGTGCCTAGAGCATCCACTGTCAATCACTCCTTTATCCTTCAATTCTTATTGTGTATTTCCCTGCACATAATGGTAAGAAAATTAATTTCTCTTGGGGACCCAAGCCATCACTGACTTAGATCTGCCTTGTGCATCAATATAGTCATATCTTTTAAAGTTCATTGATGCAACATTGTATCTGGAGACATGGTCTAAAACTTTTTGCTTTGGTTTTTAGACCCAACATGCTGAGGCCTTAACAGCATTAGCCTCATTTCTCTTATTAAAACTTACTATTGCCTTTGGCCCAACAGTAGTAACATTTCCATTAACAGTATTAACTTTTTCATTGAAATTACTGTTCATATCTGTTGTAAACTTGTTAAAGGTCCTTCTAACATGTAAATGTGCTCCATTAAAAACATTTGATGCTGGTATTGAATAGTTCACAGTTGGTCTTGGGAAAGCAGTATTAATTGGTCTGGTAGTATTAACTGATACTGCTGCTTTAGAAGAGTTTTGCCTAGCAGTATTAAGTGTTGTAAGGCCAGATTTCATTAAGACTGCTCTTAGAACAAAATTTCTTTTTGGATGAGGGTGAGACATTCTTTGAGAATTTTGTTAATTTACCCTTCTAGAATTGTTCCATACAGGTTTTTCCACCATTTTCTTTTCATATAAATCACAATCTTTGATCAAATGGTTAAAATTGCCACATACATAACAAGCTTTATTTTTAAACTCAAAATTACTTCCAAATTTCTGAGTCATCTAATTATTCCAGTTTCTCTGGTTACCTCTAGGACTTTGACTATTTTTCCTAGAGTATTTAGCTTGCTTATTGTTTTTTTATCTTCTTAACAGACTCCCTAGGTGATTTCACATGCTCATTAGATTTAACAAATTCTACTTTAGCAAAACTAGGTTTTCTCTGTTTAGACTTAAATTCAGTCTCATTCTCATCCTCACTGTCAGATATCCAATCTTCAATAAGTGGTTCACTAACAGACTTAGGTTTTAACTCACTAGTCTTAACTTCACTAGTTGCAACTGCAGGCACACTAGTTATTGATTCACTAAAAACATATTCTTCCTTACCAGCAAGTTCCAAATCAGGTTTAAGGGGCATGAAGTTCCCAATATAGGGAGGGGGAACAACATGATACCCTTTACTTATTTTATCACTCACCTGTCTATCAAACACTTGGCTATCAAGCACTTGACTATCAAACCCCACACCAGTCTTGAAGTCATCACTTACTTGTATCTCTAATAGTTTGCTTAGATTCTTAGATGAATTTTCAAACTTTTCTAAGGTAAGTTTTAAATTATCTCTTTCTTTTCAGCTTTTTCAAATTTCTTTCTAAGCTTTGTTAGTGCATTATCTCTCAACTTAATATCAAGTTTTAAAATCTTTATGTCCTCTTTAAAAATAGCCTCATTCTTTTTATACACATCTAGTGTAGCCTCTACAGATTCTAGACCTGCTTTGTAAGTTCCTACATTTATTTGAGACTTATTAAAATCTTTTGTCGGATTATCATAATGTTCTTTGAGAGTTTCATAAGATTTTAAACATGCTTTAGAACAAGTTGATACCTCAGTGTCTGAGTTTAAAGAACTTGAAGAACCTGAAGAAGTATAAGCCATAAGTGCAAAATTGGTAGGTCCTTCTGTAGCCCGGTCACTCCAATCATAGCCTAATCCATCACACTCAGATACTAAAGCATTTGAAGTAGTTTCCTCAACTGGCACAGCCCTTCTCGTTGTCTCCCTAATTCTGTTGTCTTGATACTTAGGAGCCCTGCACTCCCTAGCAAAATGACCTCTTCTGTGGCAATTATAACATTCCACCTTGGTCTTGTCAAATCTAATGGTATTAGTCTCATTAACACCTAGATTCTTTTCTGTCTTCTTGAGAAATCTCCTTGCTCTCATTGTCAACATTGCCATTTGCCACTTCAAGTTCATCTCCTCTAAATCATTAGGATTAATTTGCTTTAGGTCTTCATTGTCTAATTGTGAACTGTTAGACTGACTAGCAAAGAAGGAGTAGATTACTGCATCACTCAAACTATCAACATTTGGTAAAGTAAAAGCATTATCCTTGGAGTTAGCAGCAGAAACACCATGAGCAGTCTTAACTGCTTCATTTGTGCTGCCAGTGACATTGGAAGACACAAAAGCTACATTTTGTATGTTTTAGCCTGTGCTAGATGACCCTTTAACTTCAGTTTCATAAATCTTCAGATTGTTGTATAGGTCATCCATGCTCAAGGTATCTAAATCACTTTTGTTCCTCCAGATCAAGGTATGAGTCTTCCACTCAGATTGCAGACTTCTTAATAACTTCAGATTTAGATCTTCTTGAGAAATAGTTTCTCCATGAATCTCTAGCTGACTGATAAGCTTTTGCAGCCTATCATAAATCTGGTCAAGTCCTTCTGAGCTATTTCCATTGAAATTCTCATACTGCTGTTTAAGAAGTGTCTTCTGTACTTTCTTTGATTCCTTATTTCCTCCAAACCTCTTCTCTATAGCTTCCATCAAAGACTTGGCACTTTTATAAGAGTTAAACTTTAGTTGATGTTCATTAGGAAGAGCCATCAACAGAGTACCACTTGCCTTTAACTCATTCTTCCTTGCTAGCTTCTGTTCTATAGTAGTTTTTTCTGACTAGTGGTGTGTGATGAGGTTTTATCTGAGGTGAGAACATGTTGATAGTGATGTATGTGTTAATGGTGGATGAGATAAGTTTTGCACGGGAAATTTAATTATGAGGATTGGTGAATTTTTTATCATATTAGGAAGGATGGTTGTATGTACGGTGTATGTGTTGGAAGGTAAGTGTGGGAAATGTGGGTAAGAATTTAAGAGGAAGAGTGTGGAGGAATGATTTGTAGGGGGATAGGGTGTGGGTGTTTCGATTGGGTACTGGGTGAATTGTGGTAGTGAAATGATATTGTGTATATTGGAAGGGTTAATGGAAGTAAGGGATTTGGTAGATAGTGACTGGGGTGTGTTTGTTTGGTGATATTAAAATGATTATGGGGGAGTGGGTGTGTGAATAATGGTGTGTATATGTATATGAATTTGGTGATGTAGATGTATTTTGTTGGAAAGGGAGTGTGAAGTTGAGGAATTTGAGATTTTTGATTTTATTGTTGATATGGTTGGTGGGATGATGCTTCATTGGGGGGTTGTGTAGAATTGAATTGGGGGGATAATTATTTGTGTGAGGGGGGGTGTGGGGGTTGGTGAGGGTATGATGGGGGGATTGGGTAATAATTGTATGGTGTAATAGTGTGGTAATAGGGTTTGTTGAGGAGGTTGAGGGGTTTTGGGAGGTGGGGTGGGGGTTTTTAATAGTATTAGTGGTTTGTTTTTAGGGGTGGTGAGGGGTTATTTTTTGTGGATTTTATGTTGAGTGGATTTGGTGTATTTTTTGGATGTTGTTTTATGGTTATATTTTTTATTTTTATTGTTATTGTTAATTTAGTAGATATGTGTGTTTTAGTTATATAAGTTTTGGGGGTGAGGGGGTATTTATAAGGGGTTAGTGTTTATAGGGGGGTTTATGTGTGGTGTGTTTTTGGTGTGAGTTATGTGTGTGTTGTTGTGTTTGTGTGTGTGAGTGTGTGTGTTGTTTGTTTTGTGTTTTGTTTGATGAGTAAAGTTGGTAAGAAGGTGTCACATAGCCTCTAATCACTTCTGGTCTAGATCACAACACCGCTATGTAGAGCGCTCTTACTATTATTAAACTAATGTCAACCCTATGATGGGTGACTGTTACGCTAGATCTATTTGCTTACAGGAGCACATAGTCATCACAACAAAGGAGCTTCCCTCAATATATATATACACACAGAGGGAGAGAGATATATAAAAGTATATGCTTGTGAGATCTGATTACAGGCTAGTACAGAGAACAGTCGATGATAGGATGCTACAGACAGGACACAGGGGTTCAGACATGGATGAATAATCTCACTATATTCTACAACGCATATGGAGAACTTTGATTTGGTTCTGAATACTGATTAGCTGAACAGTAGGAGTCAGATGAAACTCACTTTCTCTTTGGAATACTACATCCGTATTCCTGTTCATGTAGAAGATTCCTGACTCAGGTTCTTTGATGACAAGCCCTTCAATTGGCATAACTCCAGGAGGATGAATCAGATTTATGTTCATCCCATCAACTCTGACGTCCTCAGTCACAAACATCTCTTTGATGAACTCAATCTTTTTTCTTTTTTTCCTTAGCAGTTAATCCAAAGGTTGCAAGTTCAGGCGGTGGTGGGAGACCTAGTCTCTTTGCCTGGTTGATGACCCATTGGAATTTTGCCATCAAACTCTGTAATAGCACATTATATGATTTGCCTGACTTTTTTGATGCCATAGCATGAACTTCCATCCATTTACTAAAGCCCAACATTCTGAGTCTAAAGTCAGGTTAGACTTTGAGGTTTAGAGGGTCTTTATTTCTGGTAATCCTCATTGTTGCAGTCTTGCTAGAGTTAACAACATAGAAGATCTTGGTGATAGGCAGAGGGCTGGTTCTTTCATAGATACACTTGTTGAATTCTTTGAGCATCTTTGCTTTATTTTCTTCATGCTCTTCCCACTTTAGAGCTTGAGCCCTGAGGGTAGCTGGATTCAACAATATCTTTAACTCTTCCTCTGATTTCTTCTCATGTTCTTTTAAATCAGCCAATCTTTTCATTTCCTTAAGTTGAGCCATGAATTTCTCCTGACTCAGTGTTCCCTCTGGAAGGACAAGGACAAGTGTATCAACCTCCGACTAGTCAACCACCAGTTTACCAAGCTCAACCTTATCAAGCTCCTGCTCAACAAATGCAAGGTGTTTCAAAGACCGATTTTAAGAATTATGTCAAGGCTAATGATGTTGTATTGAGAAATATGCAAAATTAGGGCCAAGGTTTACAAAACCAGATGACAAATTTAACGGAGATGCTTTCTAAGTTAGTAAATTCCAATACCGCTTCATTTTCGAATTCAGGTTCTCTTCCTAGTAACATGGTTACTAACCCGAAGGAAGACTTGAAGGGTATTACTACCAGAAGTGATATTGCTTATCAAGGACCTACGATTCCTACTTCTTCTCCTAGAGTAGTGGAACGTAGAACCAAGGTGACAAAGGACACAGTTTTTCCTACTAATAATGGAATTACCAAAGACGTCCAACCTCCGGTTGTCCCAGTAGAAAACCAAAATCCAGTTTCTGAGCCAGATGTTGCACTAGTTAGTGCACCGATGCCTAACCCAAAACCGTCAATTGCTTATCCTTCAAGGCAAAATGATGAGAATCGCCGTGAAAACGCTGATGAACAAAAACAGAAATTCTACGAAATTTTCAAAGATATGAGTTTCGAAATCAGTTTCATGGATGCTTTGACTCTAATGCCCAAGTTTGCTTCAACTCTTAATGCCTTAATTGGAAATAAAGAAAAGCTTAGTGAGATGGCTAGAACCCCTTTGATTGAACATTGCTCGGCAGTCATACTTAACAAGTTACCCGAAAAACTTGGTGACCCCGGCAGATTCCTTATTCCATGTAAATTTCCCAGAATGGATGAGTGCTTAGCCTTGGCCGATCTTGGCGCAAACATAAATCTCATGCCATTTTCCGTTTGGAAAAAGCTTAACCTTCCAGACCTGACTCCGACGTGCATGACACTAGAACTAGCAGACCGTTCAATCTCATGACCAATCGGTATTGCTAAAGATGTCAACGTTAAAGTTGGTGTATTCCAGTTTCCAGTCGACTTCGTGGTCGTAGATTTTGAACCAGACCCTTGAGTACCTTTAATTCTCGGGAGGTGTTTTCTTAAGACCAGTCGTACTTTGATAGACGTGTACGGAGGTAAATTAACCCTTCGAGTAGACAACGAGGCCATCACTTATAATCTTGATCAAACTTCTAGATACTCGGTTAATTATAATGATATGACGGCGAATCGAATCGATGTTGTTGAATTAGCTTGTGAAGAGTATTCTCAGGAAGTTCTAGGAT
>BQNB010114087.1:0-21818 GCA_026074375.1 Tanacetum coccineum
TGGGACTGGACTCCCCGTTGGTGTACGTATATTGTCGGTAACCAATAGCACACATTTGAATAACTTTACGGGTGTTTTGGCACAGATACTCGTTGGGGCAATTACTTGTAATTATTGATTATCCCAAGGTTTCGGTGTCATGAGCTTAGGGCAATAATAATGTTTTCCATGATAATTGTACATGCATGCAATTATTATAAACTATGGGTGTATAACAACATAACCCACTATTAAACTGCATTCAAACTTTTTAGCATGTTTATCTCAAGTAACTGAGCATCATATGGCATGGAGTGGCATGGACTTGAAGATGGCTAAACTGTTATCATTTATACTTTTTGATTTCCTATAGATTTTAGGACCTCTGTTTGTAAAAACTCTGATGAATAAATGAATGATAACAAATTTTTCCATAATGTCTCTTTATGATTCGTTTTCTATGATTATGACTATTATACTTTGAAATAATACCCCAAATTAGCTTCCGCTGCTACATGTAAAAAAAATGGGGGTTTTATAACCGGCTTGCATTTTCCAACTAGTGATTTGAGAATGGCGACAAGTGCGTCTTCTACGTTCTCCTTGTCTTGCCCACACATGTGTAATTCCATCTCTGTTTTTAACCAGTCATCTAGTTCTTTGTCAGAGCTTAATTCTCCATCTTCAGGTTGAGGTTTAGGTGTAAAGGGTTTATCGCCATGTATGTGATTAATCATCCTTTGTTCACCTATTTCTAATTCATCGTTTGATATGTAATCAGTGTCCTCTTCAAGGGGCTCATACCTATCTTTGGTATGTTGTTGGACAAGTTTGAAGCAAAGGAGTAACAGTGGTAAATCATAATAGGCATTGATCTTAAAATCGTTAGAGTGATGTAAATAGTTCAAAACTGTACTCTTATCATGGTGAAAAGAGTTGATATCTGTATCTTCATATTTTATGGGAAAATAGGATCGAACATTCCTCCAGGTTTGCCTTTTCATCTCTGCTTTATACTCCATGTATTGCTTTATACTCCATGTATTCGAAAATGGTCATGTCCTTGAATGTCCTTGTGTCTTTTTCCATCATCCTCCAAATTCAGTTTAAATTATGATGAGTGCTTGGTTTCCTTGAGTGCGAGAGCGTCGCATTAGGTATAGCTCTATGGTGAGAGTTTCGGATGTCTACTTCCCCAATAATATCTTATTGAAAAACTAACTAAAATTAGTATTGAAATAACATAAATAAGAAATCAAACTATAACTAATTTTTAGCTCCTTGGCAGCGTCGCCAAAAACTTGATGTGTTATTTGCTTTAAATAATTTTTACAAGTTTTAAATTTATAAAACTCATCTACTGATGTCTACACGCACTAACGGGCAGAGAACTTGGTTGTATGTAGTGCAAGACTTGGTAAATCTGAGGTCGTCTTAAGAGATTACAGTTGTATTAGTTTTATTTGATTTTGTCATGTTTTAAAAATTGTTTTTAAATTGATTTGAATCTTAACAGGAATATTAGAAATTGCGAAAAGTATATGAGATGGAAGTGATCAAGCGAGCAGCAACCGCATGCCATTAGCCTTGGTATTTCTTACCAATGTTTTCTTATGGTTTTCTATGCAATATTAAGATATTTTATTAGTGGTTCTGAATATCAACACTCCCGAAATTGGCTATTTTGAGGTTGTCATATACTTCCTAGAGTGATTATTAACCCTCTATATATAGATGTTCCTGTGCTTTTAAAGTATTTTTTGTGATAGAGGTGGTTAATTGGATAACATTTCTACACTAGGGGTAGTTGACAACCTCCCTAGAACCCTATACATACCATACAAACATCAACTAGGTCCGCCTAATAACAGAACTGACAGGATCTAAACCACCCTTAACACTACCAAAACTCAGGGATCAATGACAGACTATAAGGATATCTAATAAAGTAATAATTAAACATGAAACATTCAACATAACAACATTAAATTCATAACTAGGCCATCACTATAAGTGCTTAGCCGCTCATGGTAATAATACACCAGGAGTAAATGAAAAGAATTATGGATTGAATCATAATTAGTCATATTGTATGTGTTTATGAACGATTAAATACAAAAGTAAGTGACATGACTTCTCCTTTAGACTTCTGGTGGAGTTCTTCGACTTATGGAAGCTTGGTTCTCCCCTTGATACTGTGGTGGAAGGGTTGATTGATGATTGTGCCGAATGAGAGCTCTATTTATAAGTATCAAATCTATTATGGCGTAATTGTTATGTATGTGTTAAGCCGTAACCATGCTGATGTGGGACTTCTTTATTTTACAGGGATTAACATGTTGTCTACAACGGCGCATTCTAATATATCACCCATGTTTACGCAGTAGCCGTGACTAGGGATGAGTCATCCTTCTTTAACGAGTTATGTTACTACGTAATGGTAACGAAGTGATTACGCCGTAATAGGGGCGCTGACTCATTTCTTCTTTAATCCTGGTTACGGCATAACTCCTGTGAGGTGGTTACGCCGTAACTAGCCTTGAGGTCCTTCATTTGCATGATTTCTACGTTCGAATCCCGCGTCTCTTGCTCTAATGCTTGTATTCTTCCTGTAAATGAAATATAAAGTGATTAAGTAGTATTTCCAGGCATTTATACAATATTTACAAGCATTTTGATAGGGATTTTGATACTAAAAAGTATTAATTATTTTATGTTATTAACCAACATTACGCAGTGAACAATTAGGCACAACCTATGTGCATCGAGCGGTATGGAATTATACAATGCATGACAAAAGTAAAAGCTCAATTTTTTTTAAAAATAAGCCCGATGCAATGCACAGGTCTAAATTTAATGTGGAGGTCTCCATAAATTTTCAGTGAAGAGGTTGAAGATATAGAATACCAATAATCATGAGGTTACATGGTATTTAGTATAGAATTAAAAGTCAGTTACAAATTGAGACGATGTTGAAAAGGTTGCAAGAATAATTGGTGATTTAACCTAATTGAGAGGGACAGGAGCGAGGAGAGAAAAGAAAGAAATATTAGATTAAGGAAAGAGAAATCACCAACCTTAACTCTTTCCATAGCCCTCCTTTTATAGGAAGGAAGGAGGGACTAGGAAGTAATTAAGGTTTTTACATATCTTCATTATAAGTCCTTCCTTATGTTGCACTAGTAATCCTACTCTACATTAAACTAGATAAATTGGCCATGTAATCAACACTTTCTGTGTTTCTAACAATCTCCCCCTAAGGGATGATTACAAAGGCCTTACAAAAGTACGAGGATTAACAGTCTTAGGTCTTCCTCCAACATACTCCTCAAGCCTCCTGAGCTGCTATCTGTGCCTGAGTATCTTGTCAATCTTCTTCACAGCATCTATCTTGTAACCTCCCTTATACTTCATAGTTAGGTCCAGTCTATTCCTTCAACCTTTTGTTTTCTCTGCCCAGCTTGTTCTTTGACAACATGTCAATCAGATTTTCTTGAATCTTCACAAGGGTACTTCTTCACTGAACTTCTTAATTCAATAGCTTCATGAGGATTTATGTCGTATTGGTTAAGATACATAACCCCCTTATGCGTTGCAGTCATCATGAATGGTATCATTTGGTCGATTCCTTCGAAGAACATTGTGGGTTTGTTGAGGTTAAGAGTATCTGATAGCTTTCCACTCCAAGCTGAATATCTTTTACCCTGTTCTTGATTACAATTCTTCTGATGAACATGAGAAGAGCATTGTTGAAAGTCTTTCACAAATTCTAATAGGAGATGGTGTAACTTATCTTAAACCTGGAGCAAGTAAAATCTTCAACATCATTCACACTGAGTCTAGGTAGATTTGCATAGCTGAATTCATATTCTTTATCATCGGATCTCCTGACTACAATTGATGTTAGAAAACCATAACCCTATTTCTTCTTTACATCTATACGAACAATGATTTGATCTCTTAGTCTAAAAGAAGTTTCCTTTGTCACGGACACTCATTTCCTCTTTAAAAATAATTCAATTCTATCCTATTCCAGTGTTGTTATACCATTAAGAGCTTCAAAGTGATAGTGACAAAATTTTTTGCTCCATCTTTCAGGGATCCGATCCTCAATACCTTCTTTGTAGTATCTCGTAGCATAATGCTTAGTGATGGAAGTAGTGTACTTCTCTTCTATGCTAAGATCCACAAGGTAAGTGTAGTCGTTGTTGTAGAAGCAAGGATGTGGTTTTGTACTTTTTGACATGTGTCGTTCAAATGATTTGGGTTCAGAGACATCTCCTTCATCATTGTTCCACTAAGCTTTTGATAATACTGCTGCTTTGAGTTGACTAACATGGTATTCAAGTTCCATATCATTTTTGTATTGTACCTTTAGTCGTTTTAATCATGCGCTTTCGAGATCTGCTATTGAAAGCTCGTCCTTCTGGATCTGTGCCTTAAACTTCTTTTCTATGGCGATAGTTGATGGTCCAAGAATATGATTTTCATCCTTATAAATGTTTAATTTCAAGAATAAATCAAACCATGTCGTTCTCCTTTTAGTTAACCTTGACTTCTTTGGAAACCATTATGGTTTTGAGTGTTTTTGGATAAGAATATCTGTTTGGTCCATGGGTTGCATGGCAGGTGTATCATCTTGTACTATAACCATGTGAGATCTATTTCACCTTGATGATCTAGAAAAAGGTTCGCGACATCCTTTTGACGTTTCTTCTTGTTCTCCCCCTCACGATTATTAAGAGTATCTTGATTATCGTGAGACCTTTTGTGAAAGGATGATTGTGCAGCTTGAGCATCGAGTGCATCTTGATCAAGAATGAAAGATTCATAAAGGGTGTCATAAAGTTGTTGATGCGTGTTATGAGTGTCATTTGACTTGTTCAAGTGAATTAAGTTCAACAGCTTTAACTTTAAGTCCATTTCTAAGAGATCATCAATGGAGGTGGAGGATTGAGTGAAGAGATTGATTTGGATAGTTTTCATTACTTCGAGCACAGAGGTGTTAAGACGAGGCTTAACATAATTTGCAATGACATTTGGGATATAAGTAGGTAGAAGCTTTTTGATTTCTGTCAGAACTTTTTCTTGGACAGCTTTTTCAAACGCTTCAGACATATTGAAATTTGTAAGAGCTTCCAGCTTCTGATCATATTCTTTGAATTTCTGTGCGACAGCCTTCTCCAAGTTGAATTTCCTCATATTCTTTTTCACCTTTTGCATCAGCTTCTTTGCTTTAGCTTGAAAAGTGAGCTTGGTTGTTGTTGTATGATAGAGAATTTTCTTTCTTGGTAGAGATGATATATGATGAGCATTATCATCTGGGAATATTTCCTGCATTAAAGTTTTTGTTGCTAGAACATCTACATGTGTACCAAGTGGTACTTCGGATGTACCTGATATATAGCCTGTTAGATCAGGATTTCCCTATGGGTTATGTACCATTGAGGTTGTGTGAGCATCAGTATACACTGGATGACTCATAAAATCCTTCAATTCATTTGCAGGTGTTTCATCTAGCAAGGTCTAAATGAAGTCTAGCGAGGAACTTATAACCGTCAGACTAAGGTAGGTAGAATTGGGTGAGACTTGTTATGCATGAACACTCCATACCTTGCATCATCATCATCTCCTTGTAGATTATCATTAGATAAATCCATATTAGATTCGTTAGCATCATCAGGTTTATTTGCACTTTCTTCTGAACTTGATGAGTAGAGTGTTGCATCACTATCAGTATCTGTTGAAGAATAGTATTTTTTGAGCATCACTCGATCCTTCTCCTACAATTGGTTGCTTCTTTTACCTTAAACTCTCAAGTCTTCTTACATTCAATCCTTTCTGTAAGTCTAATAATGACTGAATTGCTGGATCTTCAACTGCGGGACCTTTGAGTTTCTATCCCCACTCATTGTACATATCTGCAATAGCTTCGTCAGCTTGGTTGTTAATTGTCAATTGACAGCTTTGACGTCGTTGAGAGCGCGGTTCTTAAATTCTGATGGAGTTTTCAAGTTTACCTACAACTGCTTCTTCAGCACTAGTAAGAGATATTGTTTTCCGTGGCACAACATCTTTCTTGTTTTTGTTAGGAACATTTGCTACTTGATCGCCATAACACATAAAACCTTTTCCTCTTCCACTTTTGATTGGAGATACGTGTTGCTCTTCTAATTTATCTACACGTTTGGCTTTCTTACTTTCCACTTTCTTAGCCATATAATACATATACCCTGCTTTCTTCTTAATTGCATCACTGATCATAGCATTGGGAACTTTCATTCCAAACTTGTAGTCATCGTTAGTTGTACTTAAAAATTTAGTTATGGGATGATCATCTTGTAAACTATGCAAGTTAGAGTCTGATCTGTAAGGAATACTCTTGTTGAGTGAAAGAAGGTAGTCAATGATAAGCTTGGTGATGTGGGTGTACAACAGCTTAGACATCTTTGAAGGTCTGGATGATCTTTCAACTGTTTGTCATTCGAATTCGTCCCATATTAATGATGCGAAATCTAAATTGGCAGATTCAATGATACCCCATAATATTTGAAGTATTGGAAGTTTAACTATGTCCCAGCTTGAGTCTTTTCCCGTAAGACATCTGTTGAGTACACTCAGAATAGCTCTCCATGGTTGATGAGGTCTTGTGGCGACCATTTTAGAAACAATAATCAACTTTGTTTTGGGATCTTCATCATAACAAAGTGTCTGAATGAATTCAAGAATTTAATTTTTTGAGGGAGGTTGGATGTAATTGTTGTTGGGATCAGGTGGAGGCATCTGCAATACAGTTCTGAGTAGTCCAGATGTCAGAGTGGAAGTGTGATTGTCTAGTTCAAATGTAAATGTATCATTGTTTTTCTTATGATTGATGGTTGTCCAAAACTGGTATAGGTAGATGACCGGTATGGTTGTAGTAAATGTATCGGTGATATGTGAATCTGAAGCGACACGCTGGTTGTTCTTCTTGATGAAAATTCTGGTAGCACATGGAACCAGCTAATCTTCTAAGACAATTTTGGCTTAAGAATTTGTTCTTGACATGTTGAATACTGAGAATAAGATTCAAACTTTGATTAGTTTCACATGAATACAAACTTAAAAACATTTATTTCATTTTCTATTTTTATTCAGTCTGTCTATTTTGTATGGACGGGCATTTCTTATTTTCCATACTTATGTCATTTTCTTTCTCATGTGCCTTTATTCTTGCTTTTGCTGACACAAGACGTATGCTCTTTTCTTTTCACATACGATTTTTATCTCTCGTTCTGTTTTTAGTTATCCTCACTTCAAATTAAGTTCTGGGATACTATTTCTATGAGATAAAAGATGGAAGAATGAACGATAATTTTCAATTTTCTCATGCTTTAAAAGTGTTCATCTTAACCAATCTTTAGAGAAATAACATCATTTGTATGGAAGAGAAACTTTTCAGAAAATGATTGTTTTGCATGAGAATGAGTTTCCTTTTAATAGCCATCCTGATTTATTAGTAACTCTTAGTCAAATTATTTCAAAGTAGACTCAAAAGAACTTTTAACTTGGAAATTCAGTTTGCAAAGGTATTGTGTTATCTACTTAGTCATAGTATTTTCAACGTAGACTCAACAAGAACTTTTTGTCTCGAAATTAGTTTGCAAAGGCATTGTGTTATTTTGAATATCAATTGATAATGACGTTGTAAAAAATATGTAGCAAAAATGTTTATTAAATCTATGCACATATCATTACTATTATTTTTGGAAAATAATCTCGAATGAGATTAAGTGCCTCGATAAAACCACACGTAGTACACGTACTAATATAATAATCCACTTCATTAGTGGGGTTAATCCGAAGATCGACCATGTGTATTATAAATAATACCCTAGCGCACTGTGGTGAAATTTACGAGAGAAATATCCAAATATAAACACATTCATGAGAAACCATATCACAGATAAAAGAATAGAACATGTATTTATAGAAAACATAATCAATTTCATATCAAAAGAAGTTAATAAGCATAGGATTAAGAAAGTCAAACTTGGTCAACGGTCAAAGTCAATGATTAACAGTCAATGACACAGTCAAAGTCAACGGTCAAAATCCATAGACATGGTCAAACTAATTCAAGGATCTAATCATCTAAGTTCAAGGTTTTTAGATTAAGATTACGAGATAGTTAAAAAATCATATAAAATTTACACAATTATATATATGTCCATTTTAATCCTTATTTAAATAATACTTTTGGAAAAGTTATTAAGTTTTAGACACTTTAAAATTTGTGAACTTTTGAATTATTTAAAACCTTTTCATTTTGATATTTGAAATTTCGAATCTTTTAGTGTTTTATTAATAAAATGTCGTAAAAAAATATATCATTTTGGCCAAATATGCGACGAGGTTCAAACAAAAGTCAAACTTAGTCTCGGTCCAATGGGCCTTTAAACTAGGTTAAATAATATTAATCGGTGGGCTTGAACATTGGGCCTAACGATATTAGGCTTGAAATGGGCTAAAAGTCTTATTGGGCTTTAAATTGGCCATCACAATTTTGGGGTTTAAACGGTAGACTTTTGGTGGGCTTGGAATCGGACCAATGGCTAACCGATCAAGGAGGATTGGTCGAACCATGGTGACCGACCAAACCTTGGTTCGGTTGGACCAAGGTGACCGACCTAGCCATGAGTCGGTTGGACCTTGACCGACCGATCTTGGTAGATCGATTAGACTAGGTTGATTGACCGAGGCGTGGGTTGGTTGGCTTGGTTTAACCGATCCATGAGCATGGCTCATTTGGCTTGGTTTTGGACTTCAAGTCTTCATCTTTAAGGTCTTTAAGTCTTGAGTCTTCCAATTTCACTAAAGTCTTCACAAGCATTTTATCAAACACTTAGTCTTCACCTTCAAAAGTATCTTGTCTTTATGTTTAAGGCTTAAAGATTAAACCTTTTAAGTACCAACTAGCAAGATTAATGATATTAGGCTAACAAAGAAAACATTACATTCAAACAATCAAAACAAACACACCCTTTAGGGTGGTTCGGTTGGAAAAAATGCAACAAACACCCCTTTTTGATCAAGTTAAACAATGATTCACTTAAATTCGAGTTAACACTAGTCTAGTATCATTATTATCTACAAAAACCCTCAAGAAAATTTAACATCTAAACACTTTCAATTTTTATGAACCCTAAATCAAAAAACTTTGATTTTTCAAGATTTTGTGAAAAGATAAAAGAATTCTTGTTACAAGAGTGATTAGAGGATGATTATTAATGACTTTCATGTTTTACCTTTTGATCAAAAATGGTTTCTTATTTTTGCTTGGTGTTTGCCGATCCTAAAGAGAAATAAAGAGGGAGGAGAAATTTTTTGGTGAAATGTGTTGAATTTTGGCAAAACTAGTCCCCAGAAGTTTTAAACACTATTAAACTTAGCCTAAAGTTTAAGCATTACCCCTAACACCTTAAATATAAACTAGCTAGCATTTTAGGTCATAAAGATATATAACTAATTAAAGTTACACTCATTACCCTTAAGTTTTAAACCTATTTTGCAAACATAGTCCTGGAGTTAATCTCGTTAACTCCCCCTCAAATAATGACCAATTAATTAACTTAAACACTTTTCTAAAATCATTTTCACAATTCTTTTTGAAAAAATTATTTTTCTGAAAATAATTTCTCCCCCTTAAACAAATACTCGTTTTCTATTTAAAGAACTGTAGAATTTGTTTGAGTGTTCAAAATCTCTTGATCGTGAAAGTAATTTCTCCCCCTCAAACAAATATCCGTTTTTTATTTAAAGAGCTGTAGAATTTTTTTGAGTGTTCAAAATTTCTAGATCATTTTCCCAATTTAATTAATACTGATGAATTATTTTTGAATATTTTTAGAAATTTTCATATAAAAGCTCGTTCTCCTCCTCGAAATAAGACCTTATTCTATTTAAATATTTCTTGGATTTGTTCGATCGTTCGATTTTTCTTGAAAATCTTTTTCCATTTAAATGACAAAACTTATTCTGATTTTATGTTCATCATTTCTGAAAATTTGTTTAACTCGAGCATGTTTGATAAACATATTTTGAGAAAAATTGCTCGAGATAAAGAAAATTAATCTTTTAAGGACAAAATGCACTTTTTGACCTACATTTTCCTTTTTAGAAAGCGCGGGTCGTGTAGCAAAATATACACAAGTCATATTCTTGACATTCAAAACTTGAAATGATTTGAATCTTTAAACTCAAGACTGAAAAGACTTCTCTTTTTATTGTTAAGGAAAACTGCACTGAAGCGTACAATTTCCTTTTCTTTAGGGACCGGGTTTTTATCTGATATTTAATAACAAACCATAAGAAAATTTGAGAAGACATGTTTTAAAATATTTTAAACTTTCAGTCGAACTTTATCTACAATCCCATGTCATTATTCAATGATATTTCTAAGGTCATAGATATTATCGATTTCTAAAAGACATGTCAAGAAGATTTTTTATGGTTTTTGAAATTTTTTGCTTTTATATATTGATTTTTGAAAATTATTTGAAAAATGAGAAATCTTTTTGTTGTTTTTGATTTTTTAAAACTAATCTACTTATAGCACATAACATACATGAAGTAGTAATCAGAATTACTCTTTGTTTGACTCTGCAAGACTTTTTAGCTCTTTTGGTGTGATGCTTTGCATACCGAGGCGATTGATCAGGAATTCGAAGCATTCTCTTGCGAGTAGTGAAGATATCCGCCAGCTGATAATCGTTCTTAACAAAGTATAGCTCAACAACCTCATTTTCAACTTGCTCTATAATAAAGTGGTAGCGAACTACGATGTGTTTCGTCTTGGAGTGTTGCATAGTGTTGCAAGATAAGGCAATGGCGCTCCAGGAGTCTGAGTACAAAGGAATCTTGTTGTAATTAAATCCGTAGTCAATTAACTGAGACCGCAGCCATAGGATCTGTGTACAACAACCGGGCAAGGATATATATTCAACTTCAGTTGTAGATATTGCAGTACACTTTTGTTTCTTAGATGACTAGCTAACAAGCTTTTCTCCTAGAAATTATGCACTACCCGATGTACTTTTCCTTGAATCTCGATAATCTGCATGGTCAGCATCTGCAAAAGCTATTAGATTAAAACCGGTGTCCCTCGGATACCACAAACCCATATTAATGGTTCCTTTTAGGTACCAAAAGACCCGTTTAATTGCAGTTAAGTGATTTTCAGTAGGCTTTATCTTGTACCGGGCACACATGCAGATGGAAAACACTAAGTTAGAGCGACTAGTTGTGAGGTACATTAGGGATCCGACCATTCCTTGATAACGAATAGGGTCAACTGGAGTTCAGATCCATCATCCAGTTTTGACTATCCCACCATGAGGATGTCAACAGCATCACATTAGTCCAAACCATACTTTTTGAGCATTTCAAGAGCATATTTAGATTGATTAATGAAGATGCCTCTGGGACTTTGAGAAATTTAAAGTCCAAGAAAAAATGATATTTGTCCCATCATTGACATCTTAAAATGTTTGCTTATTAATTTTTCAAATTTATCACAAAAGATTAGATTAGTGGAAGCAAAAATTATGTCGTCAACATAGATTTGTACCAGTATGAGATCATTTCCTTCCTTCCGAGTAAACAACGTTGGATCGACTACACCTTTAACAAATTTCTGGCTGAGAACGAATTTGGAGAGCCAGTCATACCACGCGCGAGGAGCTTGTTTTAAACCATAAAGTGCTTTCTTCAATCTGAATACATAATTCGGATGATCCTGATTAACAAACCCTTCTGGTTGACTCACGTACAACTCTTCCTTTAAAATCCTGTTCAGAAATGCCGTCTTCACATCTATTTGAAACGTATTCTAAGAATATTCTTGTGTGGAACGTATGCTAAGAATATTCTGATAGCTTCAATGCAAGCAACAGGTGCAAACGATTCTTCAAAGTCGATCCCCTCTTCCTGACGATAACCTTTAGCAACTAACCGAGCGTTATTTTTTAACACCCTACCATATTCATCAAATTTTACTTTAAAGATCCACTTTAAGCTGATGATCATAGATTTGTCTGGTCTTGGTACTACTTCCCATACCTCAAGCCGCTCAAACTCATGAATCTCCTCTTGCATAGCTTAGTATAATATTTTTATACTAAAATTATAACAAAATATATATTTAATAATATAAACTGATTTTATTAAATACCAGACACATTATCGTTATTAATCAACAATCGACGCATTTTTAAAACAAATTACAGTTTTTTTTTTTTTTTTCCCTTTATATTATGTATAAACATTATCATCGGACTTACTTTTGAAGGAAACTTAAACTCCTTATCGTATTACGTTACTAGGGGTATTTCAATTTAAGGGGTCCATTTGAGTTATTTGTTTTTGGACGAGTTTGATGGGTTTTAGGATTTAAGTGCCCTGACTCCTCTAACGGATACTACCATGGGGCCTCTGGATTATGTAGCCCGAACAGCTTCGATACAATATTTCCCATAAATTAAATTAATCAATGTAATTTCGTTAAACCTTTATAAAGTTTTTGAAACATAACCATCACTCTAAGACTTGGACATAATACCCCAGGGCTGTGTGACGGAATTCCGTTACTTTTTACTTTGAATAACTTTTGCCTCACACAATCTGATTTCCCTATTAAGTGAATTTTTCATTGCCTCGCCATTTTAAATTCTTCTAAATGTTTTCCATAAAAACCCCGCGAGGGGGTTACATGCTATAAACCATGAATATGAGTATTTTCTAAAAACTGTGTGCTATCTGATTATTATTGCCTTAAAGGTTTCCTTACTTTTGCCAATTAAAGTGGACCCCACTATCATGAAAAACGTTAATTTACTTTTTCGGAGTAAGGCGAAATGCTGTGAATTGTCAATTTGGGGACTGAGCTTCCCGTTTTGGTGTTACCTAAAAAAACTCTCTGGTTTACCAAACGGCCACTTCATTTGAATTCACTATGGGGTGTTTGGCAAAAGGCACCGTTTGGGGCAAACTTTTGTATTTATTGTTAATTTCTTCAAAGGTCTCGGTGTCATGAGCTTAGGGGCATATAATACTGTTGTCTATAATAAATTGTACACATTGCATTTATTAACACTTTATGGGTGTATAAACAACGTAAAATCCCATATTGAAAAAATTGTTATTTCAATCTGTTAACATTAAAACCTATGAATTTTCACTCAAACCTTTGTGGTTGACTTTTTAGTATGTTTATTTCAGGTAACTAACATTTCCTTATGGCATGGGTGGCAACTGACTCAAAGATGGCTAAAACTCTTATCATTCCCAAACTATTATGTTTTCATGAGATTTTGAGGGACCTCTTGTTTGTAAAAACTCTGATGAAAAATAATGAATGATAAAACTTTTCTTTTTAATAACGTCTCTTTTTAGTCGTTTTTTTCTTATGATTTGACTGGTTGTACTATGTAATTTATACCCTTAGATAGCTTCGCTTACTATATGTTCAAAACTATGGGGGGTGTTATAAGATTGGTATCAAGAGCTAAGTTTATAAGGAACAAGGTGAAAACCTTAACTATAACTACTTTTCTTTTTTCCATTCAAGGGAATAGTACCTCCAAATCCTCCGTGCCACTACATCTTCCAGAATAGTATATAAAGTACAAAACTATTATACTATTATATAAATAATTAATGTTATTTACCACTGGGTTGTTAACAGAGCGATGTCTTCTCTCAGCCACTCTACTTCTAATATTGAGGATGCTTTTTCCTCTAACTTTCTTGACTATATCCCAGCTTCATCAGGAAAAACTTATTTTAGCTCTTCAAATAACTCATTTGGTTTAGTTCCAATAGCTTCACCAATTCTTTTACTTTTTCATGATTACCCCTATATGAAGGTCATGCATGCATATTATGCTAAAGAATCACCTATTCCACCGCCAACTATTATGCCTCCATCTTCTATGCTATCTCCAATGTTTAATCCTTAAGAATTCTTTCTTCCTGAGGAATTATTGCCACTAAAGAAACGAGGTTGTTACCGATTATCCCCCTCCACTTCTGCCCTACCTCAAGCATTTGAGATAGGAGAAAGCTCTCATAAGACAAGTCTTGAACGTCACGAGGAGCAAATTGAGGAAATTTTGAATCACCTATATGAACTCTCTCTCGACCGCATTGAGCACATAGAAGACAAAATAGAAGGTCTCGAAAATGGCCGGGTGATCATACAAGAAGATTTTGACAATCTGGAAGCTGAACTCCGAGAGTCTCGTACTCAAATTGCTAAACTTCAAAGAAAGCAAATGGAAAATAATAGCAAGATTGCTCTGGCTCTCTTCAGGATTGCTAATTTAGAACAAATTATCGAGGAGATCTAGGTTCGTCACCAAGCCAATAAGGAAAGTCTTCTGGATGCAATCTATGAACACAAGTATAGCTTTTGATAGAACCTAGCCACGGGATGTGTGGTATAAATAACAACACTTGTCAAATTTTGACTATGTACAGTACAAAGGCAAGTTGTTCATGATATAATATAATGGTGATCTCGTTTTATATTCATCCTATATCCTATATCATCATCTCCGTCTTCATCATTATGAATCATACCATGACTTTTAAATAAATCATAGATACTTATTTGATATGAATTATCTATGATATCACTATTGTAACAACGTTTATTTTTAAACATTAATCATTTTAAGACTTGTGATATCATTCTTATTACGTGTTGTCTTATGTTGATAGAATGCCTCCCAAAAGGACATCAACATCTGAAGCACCAGCCATGACTCAAGCTGCCATCAGGAAACTAGTTGCTGACAGTGTTACCGCAGCTCTGGAAGCACAAGCTACAACAATGGCAAATGCTGACAATACCAATAGGAACACCAGAGAAAGAGAAGCTCCTGTAGCAAGAAAGTGTAGCTACAAAGAGTTCATGAGCTGCCAACCTATCAACTTCAAAGGTTCAGAAGGAGCTGTTGGACTTATCCGCTGGTTTGAGCGAACTGAATTAGTGTTTTCCCGTAGCAACTGTACCGAAGACTGCAAGGTAAAGTTTGCTACTGGTACTTTAACTGAAGAAGCTCTATCCTGGTGGAATTCTGTGCAAACCTATTGGATTCGAAAAAGGCTTCAAAGATTACTGGTTGAATTCAAGAAGTTGTTAATAAAGAAGTACTGTCCCCGAACTAAAGTCTAGAAGATGGAATTCGAATTTTACCATCTGACTGTGAAGGAGAATGATCTCAAGACATATGTGAGAAGATTCCAGGAATTGGTAAACTTGTGTCCCACTATAGTGCCAGATTCTGAGAAAATGACAGAAGTTTTCATCTGGGGATTGCCTCGAAGTATTAAAGGAAATGTTACCGCCTCTAAACCTCAAACTCTAGAGGAAGCCATTAACATAGCCCAGAGGCTAATGGATCAGGTAACAAAGCACACTCCGGTGCAAGTATCAAGTGATCACAAACAAAAGTTTGACGACAAAAGAACTTTCAACAACAACTACCGTAACACCAACACCAACAACCGCTACAATAATTACCAACCACAATAGAACAGAAGACAGGAAACCTTCAGGTCTTATGCTGTCACTCCAACTAAAAACAATGGGTATATTGGAAACCGTCCCTTGTGTAAGAAATGCACTCTGCATCACACAGGACCTTGCACTGTTAAGTGTAATACTTACAACAAGGTGCTCCATTTGACCAAGAACTGCAGAAACAAGGGGCCAGCCACTGGAAGTAATCTGCTACCAGTGACAGTTACTTGTCATACCTGTGGAGAGAAAGGGCATTATGCAAATTAGTGCCAAAAGACCACCACCAACAATGGCCAGGTAAGAGCCTACATGTTGAGGGATAGGAATGCTCACCAAGACCCAAACATAGTCACGGGTATGTTCCTTTTAAACCAACATCTAGCTAGAGTATTATTTGATTCTGGAGCCGATAAAAGCTTCGTATCCATATCTCTTGCCTCTAAGCTAAATATTCCACCCATTACAATAGATACCTTTTACAATATCGAAATGGCTGACGGAAACCTAGTAAGCACAAACACCGTTATTCAGGGTGCAACTCTGACTTTGTTAAACCAACGTTTTGAAATTGATCTTATGCCAATCAAACTCGGTAGTTTTGACGTCGTCTTTGGTATGGATTGGCTATCCAAGTATCATGCTAGAATTATTTGTGACGAGAAAGTCATTTCTCTCTCTAGACACACACCTCTTCCCATCTTTTTCCTTTCTCTCTAATAATATGGCTAAACATTTATTCAATCCTCCCCGACCTCTGGATCTTTCTTGTTAGCTAGTGATTTCTTATTATAACACAAGTAATAGAGAAGAAGTCATATGAGAAACGACTAGAAGATATACCGGTAGTCAAAGAATTTCTGAAAGTTTTTCCTGAAGATCTACCTAGCCTTCCTCCTGTTCGCCAAGTAAAATTCCAAATCAATTTAATTCCAGGAACAGCACCTGTAGCCCGAGCACCGTATAGATTAGCTCCTTTAGAAATACAGGAACTATCTAACCAACTTCAAGAGTTATCAGATCGATGTTTTATCCGACCAAGTACTTCTCCTTGGGGAGCTCCTGTCTTATTTGTCAAAAAGAAAGACGGATCTTTCAGACTGTGTATCGATTACCGGGAGTTAAATAAACTTGCCGTAAAGAATCGTTACCCATTAACCAGGATTGATGACTTATTTGACCAACTTCAAGGTTCGAGTGTCTACTCGAAGATTGACTTAAGATCAGGCTATCATCAACTAAGAGTCAGGGATGAAGATATTCCCAAGACTGCTTTCAGAACAAGATATGGACACTATGAATTTCAAGTAATGCCATTTGGTTTAACTAACGCGCCTGTTGTATTCATGGATCTCATGAATCGTGTATGTAAACCATACTTGGATAAATTTATGATAGTGTTCATCGATGATATTCTCATCTACTTTCATAACAAAGAAGAGCACGCAAATCATCTGAGAATAATCCTATAATTACTCAATAAAGAGAAGTTGTATGCCAAGTTGTGATATCTGGATTCGTATCATGCAATTTCTTGGACACTTAATTGATAAGCAAGGACTTCATGTTGACCCCGCCAAGATTGAAGTAGTTAAGAATTGTAAATCTCCTACTACACCCACAAAAATACGTCAATATTTCCATAAATTAATAAATCAAAGTAATACGTTAAACTTTATAAAGTTTTGAAACATAAACCATCACACTAAGACTTGACATATTACCCCAAGTTGCGTGACGAAGCCGTTACTTTCACTTGATATACTTTTGCCATCAATCAGATTTCCCCTGTTAAAGGTGACTTCTTAGCCTCGCATTTTAAATCTTCTAATGTTTTCATAAACCCGCGAGGGGGATACATGCTATAAACCATGAATACGAGTATTTTTCCAACTGTATGCTATCCTGATATATTATTGCCTAAGTCCTTACTTTAACCATTAAGACCCCACTATCATGAACCGTTAATTAGTTTTCGGAGTAAGCGTGAATGCTGTGAATAGATCTATTTGGGACTGAGCTTCCTCGTTGGTGTACCTAAACTTTCTGGTAACCAAACGCACTTCATTTGAATCACTATGCTGGTGTTTGGCAAAGGCACCCGTTGGGGCAACTTCTTGTAAATATTGATTATCTCAAGTTCTCGGTGTCATGAGCTTAGGGCAATAATACTATTTTCTATAATAATTGTACTCATTGCAATTATTACACTTATGGGTGTATAATAACGTAACCCACTATTGAACTTGTATTCAAACTGTTTAACATAAACCTATGAATTTCACTCAACCTTTGTGTTGACTTTTTAGTAATGTTTTATCTCAGTAATTATCATCTTATGGTCACGGAGTGGCACGGATCTCATAGAAGTGCTAAAAACAAAAAAAAAAAAAAAACATGGGATGTTATCATTTCAAACTGGTATTTTTTCATGTAGATTTTGGGACCTCTGTTTGTAAAAACTCTGATGAAATAATGAATGATAACTTATCTTTTAAAAACATCTCTTTTTAGTCTTTTTCTATGATTATGATCTGTTGTACTATGAAATAATACCCCAGATTAGCTTCCGCTGCTATATGTCTAAAATGGGGGTGTTATAACCAGGTTGTTATCCGATGACATATTTTAAAATGTTTTAAACTTTCAGTTGAACTTTATCTACAATCCCGTGTCATTATTGAATGACATTTCTAAGGTCGCATATATTATCGATTCTAAAAGACATGTCGAGAAATTTTTTATGGTTTTTTGAAAATTTTTCTGATTTTATATTTTGTTTTTGAAATTTCATATTTTTGTATTTGGTTTTTTTTTAAAAGTTGAAAAATAAAATATTTTTGTTGTTTTTGATTTTACAAACTAATCTACTTATCATGCATAGGATACATGAAGTAGTAAACCGTGTTACTCTTCGTCTGACTCTATAAGACGTTTCAGCTCAGCAACCCCGTTTTCAACTTGCTCTTTAATAAATTGGTAGCGAACAGCGATGTGTTTCGTCCTGAAGTGTTGCAAGATAAGGAAATGGCGCTTTGGGAGTCCGAGTACAAAGAAATCTTGTTGTAATTAAATCCGTAGTCAGTTGACTAAGACCGCATCCATAGAATATGTGCACATCAACTAGACAGGGAGATATATTCAGCCTCAGTTGAAGATATCGCAGTACACTTCTGTTTCTTGGACGACTAGCTTACAAGCTTTTCTCCTGGAAATTGTGCACTACCCGATGTACTTTTCTTTGAATCTTGGCAACTTGTATGATCAGCGTCTGGAAAAGCTGTTAGATTAAAACCGATGTCCCTCGGATACCACAGACCTATATTAATGGTTCCTTTTAGGTACCGAAAGACCCATTTAACCGTAGTTAAGTGCTTTTCGGTAGGCGCTGCCTGGTACCAAGCACACATGCAGACGGCAAACACTAGGTCAGGGAGACTGGCTGTGAGGTACATAAGGGATCTGACCATTCCTCGATAACTAGTAGGGTCAACTGGAGTCTCGTTTGGATCCTTATCCAGTTGTGACTGGCCCACCATTAGGATGCCAACAGCATCACATTTATCAAAACCATACTTTTTAAGCATTTCGAGAGCATATTTAGATTTATTAATAAAGATGCCTTTAGGACTTTGTGAAATTTGAAGTCCTAAAAAAATGATATTTGTCCCATCATTGACATCTTAAAACATTTGCTCATTAATTTTACAAACTTATCACAAAATATTGGATTAGTGGAAGCAAAAATTATGTCGTCAACATAGATTTGTACCACTATGAGATCATTTCTTTCCTTTCGAGTAAACAACGTAGGATGGACTACACCTTTGACAAATTTTTATCTGATGAGGAATTTGGAGAGTAGGTCATACCATACGCGAGGAGCTTGTTTCAATCCATAAAGTGCTTTCTTCAACTGGAATACATGATTCAGATTTTCTTGATTGACAAACCCTTCAAGTTGACTTATTTACACCTCTTCCTTTAAAATCCTATTATAAAGGCAATCTTCACATCCATCTGAAAGACTATCATATTCTTGTGTGCAACATATGCTAAGAATATTCTGATAGGTTCAATGCGAGCGACTGGTGCAAATGATTCTTTAAAGTCGATCCCCTCTTCCTGAAAATAACCTTTACAACTAATCAAGCTTTATTTTTCAGAACACCTCCATATTCATCAAGTTTTACTTTGAAGATCCACTTTAGACTGATAATCATAGCTTTGTCTGGTCTTGGTATGATGATATTCACAAATAAGTAATCCTAGATGATATTAAGAGAAACTATAGAGAGAAAGTATGGTTAGACAAAGTGTAGAGAGAAAATGGAAAATAACATAGAAAAGGTAGCTTACAAAAATGACCAACATCCTCTCTATGGGATGGAGAGGGCTTATATACTATGACTTATGGCTGGCCATGGGTTGCATTATCTATGGGCTTATTCCAGTTAGCTTTCTCAATACCAAACACTTAACTACGAGATACAATATATTATATAAGAAGTGACCGAGTCTTTTTTTTGATTCCTAACAATCTCCCCCTAAGGCAGGTCACTCCAAGTTACAAAATCTTAAGCCTAGCATTCTATGAATGTCTTTGTCTTTGCTCGTAGCCTTTAATTTTTAATCTTTATCTTGTATCAACATGTAGTAAGCTTGATCTTGAGCTTGCTCCTACTTGCTTAATAAACTATGATCTTGAGCTTCTTTGAGATCATCAGCCAAACATTCATCTCTTTGCGTCATCTTGTAATCTTTTTCCTCCTTGTGATCTTGTGACTTTTGGACTACATGCTTTGATGCGTAAATTGTTTTAAATAATATTTTACCAAGTTTTAAATTTATAAAACTCGTTGATCGATACACGCACTAACGGGCAGAGAACTCGGTCGTATGTAGTGCAATAGTTTGGTAAATCTGAGGCCGTCCCAAGAGCTAAGGTTAAATAGTTTAATTTGATTATTGTCACGATTTGAAAATGGTTTTAAGTTGATTTAAAAAATTACTAAAAGTAAATAAAATAAAGTAAATAGATAGAAGAATTCAGGGAGAAAGGCATGCTAACCTAACCATTTCATTACCAATGATAGATTACATTTTCCTGTTCAATGTTCAGTTATAAGTTCTATTAGTGGTTCTAATGTCGACAAACCCAAATTTTCATTTGAGGTTTGTCCTATACTTACTCTACGATCCCACATTCCCCTACGATCACACGAGCATGGTGTCTAAGCTTGCAATGATTAAATTCCAACTACCCTTAAGACCAATCTATAAGCTAAATCGATTATTAACCCTCTCTGAAAGAGTTACCATACTTTTTAAGTATTTAATGTGACAAAGGTGTAATCTAATTAATTCCTACACTAGGGATAGATGTCAAGCTACCCTAGTACCCCACTAATCCCAAGTTCAACATGGTAAGTCTAATATCAGGATTAACAAGATCTAAACCACTCTTTATACTGCCAAAACATAAGGATCAATGAAAGGCTATAATGATATCTAACAGAACCATAACTAAACAGGAAATCATAATCATAACAATAGTAGATACATGGTTAGGCCAGCACTATGAGTGCTTAGCCGCTCATGGTAACAACAATGCAAAAATTAATGAGTAAAAAGATGGATTGAATGATCATAATTCTTACAAAGAATGAAATGAACTATTAAATACAATAAGTATGCTAGTGGCATCACCTTTGGACCTTTAGATGAAATGCTTCGAACATTAGTGGTTTGGTTCACCCATTAGAACTATGTGTGAAGTGGTGGTGGTGAGTGATGCTGAATGAGCCAAAGGAGGGCTCTATTTATAGGCTTCGAAAGGTTTACGGCATAATCCTTATGGGATATTACACCATAACCTTGCTACGTAAGCATCCAGTCTTCTAGGCATAAAACTAGGTTACTGTGACAACCGTCAATTTTCAGAACTTTAAATAACTATTTTACCCTTTAACGTTTTGGGGCCTGACTTGACTTTTGATCGTTTGACCTTTTATTGTCATATAAAAATAATTATCGCATAATCGGTAATTATTCGGAACTTATTTTAATGAATCATATAATACCTCGTAAATTCGGGTCAATATTTTAGCCCATATTTTATTATTTATTTTACTTTTGAGTAAAATTTATTTTTCGGTTAACCGAATAGGCTGTCTCCCGTTCGTAATAAAACATTTATTAAACGTGATTCCGACTTTAGACTAAAATAAAATAAAATAAAAATAGTCTATGTGCTCTATATATTTTTATTATTTCA